>JAVSCE010008133.1:0-54990 GCA_032199065.1 Smutsia gigantea | reverse complement strand
GCAATAGCGCCACATAGAGCATTCCCACAGAATCTACGTCCGGTGGGCATTTTTTTTTATTTTTTTGTTTTGTTTTGTTTTTGTTTTTTCTTTTCTTTCTTTTTTTTCTTTCTTTCTTTCTTTCTATTTTTTTTTCTCTTTTTTTTTCTTCTCTTTTTAAAGTCTTAACAGCCCAGCTGACATTCGTGGCAACTATCAGTGACCAATTATATAGCCATGAAAAGACAGAGGAATATGGTTCAGACCAAAATCAACCAGACAACCCCAGAGAGGGAGTCTGAAGGGATGGAAATGCACAGCCTCCCTGAAAAAGATTTCAAAATAAAAGTCATAACCATGCTGATGGACCTACAGAGAAATGTGCAAGAGCTGAGGGAGGAAGTGAGGGAACTGAGGAAAGACAATACAGAAATCAGACAAGCGATCGACGGGCTTAACAGCAGAATGGATGAGATGTGAGAGACTGTAAATGGAATAGAAATTAGAGAAAAGGAATAAAGAGAAGCTGAGGCAGAGAGAGATAAAAGGATCTCTAGGAATGAAAGAATATTAAGAGAACTGTGTGACCAATCCAAACGGAACAATATTCGCATTATAGGAGTACCAGAGGAAGAAGAGAGAGAAAAAGGGATAGAAAGTGTCTTTGAAGAAATAATTGCTGAAAACTTTCCCTCCCTGGGGAAGGAAGTAGTCTCGCAGTCCACCGAAGCTCATAGATCTCCCAACACATGGGACCCAAGGAAGACAACACCAAGACACATAGTAATTAAGATGGCAAAGATCAAAGATAAAGACAGGGTATTAAAGGCAGCTAAAGAGAGAAAAAAGATCACCTACAAAGGAAAAACCATCAGACTATCATCAGACTTCTCAACAGAAACCTTACAGGCCAGAAGAGAATGGCATGATATATTTAACGTTATGAAACAGAAGGGCCTCGAACCAAGAATATTGTATCCAGTACGATTATCATTTAAATATGATGGAGGGATTAAACAATTTCCAGATAAATGAAAGTTGAGAGAGTTTGCCTCTCATAAACCACCACTACAGGATATCTTAAACGGACTGCTCTAGAGGGAAGCACCCCTAAGGCTAAAAAGATGTCACCAGAGAAAAAAAAATCATAGCAAAGAAAGCAGACCATCCAAATACTAACTAAAGGCAAAGAATAAAACACCTAGTATAGAAAGAATGGAGGAGGAGGAATAAGAAGGGAGAGAAATAAAGAAACGTCAGACTGTGTTTACAATAACTTAACAAGAAAGTTCAGTTAGATTGTTAGATAGTAAAGAAGCAACCCTTGAACCCTTGGTAACCACGAATCTAAAGCCAGCAATGGCAATGAGTACATACCTATCAATAATCACCCTAAATGTAAATGGACTGAATGCACCAATCAAAAGACACAGAGTAACAGAATGGATAAAAAAGCAAGACCCATCTATATGCTGCCTACAAGAAACTCACCTCAAATCCAAAGATATACACAGACTAACAGTGAAGGGATGGAAAAAAGATATTTCATGCAAACAACAAAGAGAAAAAAGCAGGTGTTGCAGTACTTGTATCAGACAAAATAGACTTCAAAACGAAGAAAGTAGCAAAAGATAAAGAAGGACATTACATAATGATAAAGGGGTCAGTCCAACAAGAAGATATAACCATTATAAATACATATGCACCCAACACAGGAGCGCCAGCATATGTGAGACAAATACTAACAGAATTAAAGGAGGAAATAGGCAGCAATGCATTCATCTTAGGAGACTTCAACACACCACTCACTCCAGAGGACAGATCAACCAGACAGAAAATAAGTAAAGACACAGAGGCACTGAACAACACACTAGAACAGATGGACCTAACACATATCTACAGAACTCTACACTCAAAAGCAACAGGAAACACATTCCTCTCAAGTGCACATGGAACATTTTCTAGAATAGACCACATACTAGGCCACAAAAAGAACCTCAGTAATTTCAAAAATATTGAAATCCTACCAACGAACTTCTCAGATCACCAAGGTATAAAACTAGAAATAAATTTTAGAAAGAAATCAAGAAGGCTCACAAATACATGGAGACTTAACAACACTCTCCTAATTAATCAATGGGTTAACGACCAAATCAAAACAGAAATCAAAGAATATATGGAGACTAATGACAACAACAACACAAAGCCACAACTTCTGTGGGACGCAGCAAAGGCAGTTCTAAGAGGAAAGTATATTGCAATCCAGGCCTATTTAAAGAAGGAAGAACATTCCCAAATGAATAGTCTAAAGACACAATTACTGAAATTGGAAAAAGAAGAACAAATGAGGCCCAAAGTCACCAGAAGGAGGGACATAATAAAGATTAGAGAAGAAATAAATAAAATTGAGAAGAATAAAACAATAGAAAAAATCAATAAAACCAAGAGCTGGTTCTTTGAAAAAATAAACAAAATAGATAAACCCCTAGCCAGACTCATTAAGAGGAAAAGAGAATCTACACACACAAACACAATCAGAAATGAGAAAGGAAAAATCACGACAGACCCCACAGAAATACAAAGAATCATAAGAGAATATTATGAGAATCTATATGCTAACAAGCTGGAAAACATAGAAGAAATGGACAACTTCTTAGAAAAATACAACCTTCCAAGACTGACCAAGCAAGAAACAGAAAAACTAAACAGACCAATCACCAGTGACGAAATCGAATTGGTAATCAAAAAACTACCCAAGAACAAAACCCCTGGGCCTGATGGATTCACCTCTGAATTCTACCAGACATATAGAGAAGAAATAACACCGATTCTCCTTAAAGTTTTCCAAAAAATAGAAGAGGAGGGAATACTTCCAAACTCATTCTATGAAGCCAGCATCACTCTAATACCAAAACCTGGAAGAGACCTCACCAAAAAAGAAAATTACACACCAATATCCCTGATGAATGTAGATGCAAAAATACTCAACAAAATATTAGCAAACCGAATTCAAAAATACATCAAAAGGATCATACACCATAATCAAGTGGGATTCATCCCAGGGATGCAAGGATGGTACAACATTCGAAAATCCATCAACATCATCCACCACATCAACAAAAAGAAGAACAAAAACCACATGATCATCTCCATAGATGCTGAAAAAGCATTTGACAAAATTCAGCATCCATTCCTGATTAAAACTCTCAACAAAATGGGTATAGACGGCAAGTACCTCAACATCATAAAGGCCATATATGACAAACCCACAGCTAACATCATACTTAAGAGCAAGAAGCTGAAAGCTTTTCATCTAAGATCAGGGAACAAGACAGGGATGCCCACTCTCTCCACTGTTATTCAACATAGTACTGGAGGTCCTAGCCACAGCAATCAGACAAAACAAAGACATACAAGGCATCCAGATTGGTAAAGAAGAAGTCAAATTGTCACTATTTGCAGATGACATGATACTGTACATAAAAAACCCTAAAGACTCCATTCCAAAACTACTAGAACTAATATCTGAATTCAGCAAAGTTGCAGGATACAAAATTAACACACAGAAATCTGTTGCTTTCTTATACACTAATGATGAACTAACAGAAAGAGAAATCAGAAAAACAATTCCATTCACAATTGCATCAAGAAGAATAAAATACCTAGGAATAAACCTAACAAAGGAAGTGAAAGACCAGTACTCTGAAAACTACAAGACACTCCTAAGAAAATTAAAGGGGACACTAACAAATGGAAATGCATCCCATGCTCTTGGCTAGGAAGAATAAATATTGTCAAAATGGCTATACTACCTAAAGCAATCTACAGATTCAATGCAATCCCTATCAAACTACCAACAGCTTTCTTCAATGAACTGGAACAAATAATTCTAAAATTCATATGGAACCACAAAAGACCCCGAATAGCCAAATCAATCCTGAGAAGGAGGAATAAAACAGGGGGAATTACACTCCCTGACTTCAAGCTCTACTACAAAGCCACAGTAATCAAGACAATTTGGTATTGGCACAAAAAACAGACCCACAGACCAGTGGAACAGAATAGAAAATCCAAACATTAACCCAAACATACACAATCAATTAATATTTGATAAAAGTGCCTTGGATATACAATGGGGAGATGACAGCCTCTTCAGCAGCTAGTGTTGGAAAAACTGGACAGCTACATGTAAGAGAATGAAACTGGACTACTGTCTAGCCCCATACACAAAGGTAAACTCAAGGTGGATCAAAGACCTGAATGTAAGTCATGAAGCCATAAAACTCTTAGAGAAAAACATAGGCAAAAATCTCTTGGACATAAACATGAGCAACTTCTTCATGAACATATCTCTCTGGGCAAGGGAAACAAAAGCAAAAATGAACAAGTGGGACTATATCAAGCTGAAAAGCTTCTGTACAGCAAAGGACACCATCAGTAGAACAAAAAGACATCCCACAGTATGGGAGAATATATTCATAAAAAACATATCTGATAAAGGGTTGACATCCAAAATATATAAAGAACTCATGCACCTTAACAAACAGAAAGCAAATAATCCAATTAAGAAATGGACAGAGGACATGAATAGACCCTTCTCTAAAGAAGAAATTCAGATGGCCAACAAGCACATGAAAACATGCTCCACATCGCTAATCATCAGAGAAATGCAGATTAAAACCACAATGAGATATCACCTCACACCAGTGAGAATGGCCAACATCCAAAACACAAACAACAACAAATGTTGGTGAGGATGTGGAGAAAAGGGAACCCTCCTACACTGCTGGTGGGAATGCAAATTAGTTCAACCATTGTGGAAAGCAGTATGGAGGTTCCTCAAAAAACTCAAAATAGAAATACCATTTGACCCAGGAATTCCACTCCTAGGAATTTACCCTAAGAATGCAGCAGCCCAATTTGAAAAGGACAGATGCACCCCTATGTTTATTGCAGCACTATTTACAATAGCCAAGAAATGGAAGCAACCTAAGTGTCCATCAGTAGATGAATGGATAAAGAAGATGTGGTACATATACACAATGGAATATTATTCAGCCATAAGAAGAAAACAAATCCTACCATTTGCAACAACATGGATGGAGCTAGAGGGTATTATGCTCAGTGAAATAAGCCAAGCCGAAAAAGACAAGTATCAAATGATTTCACTCATATGTGGAGTATAAGAACAAAGAAAAAATACTGAAGGAACAAAACAGCAGCAGACTCACAGAACCCAAGAACGGACTAATAGTTACCAAAGGGAAAGGGACTGGGGAAAATGGGCGGGAAGGGAGGGATAAGAGGGAAAAAGGGGCATTACGATTAGCAGATGTAATGCTGGGGGGGCACGGGGAGGGCAGTACAACTCAGAGAAGACAAGTAGTGATTCTATAGCATCTCACTACGCTGATGGACAGTGACTGTAATGGGCTTGGTGGGGGGGACCTGATGAAGGGGTAGTTTAATAATCGTAATATTGCACATGTAATTGTAAATTAATGATAATAAAATAAATTATATTAAAAAAAGTAAAAAGACTATACACTGTCTAAAAGAGGCTTCTCACAAATCTCTATCTTCCTTTATTCTGACATATGTACAAATAAATTTATAACCAGCAGTCATGTGTCAATGATCTAGAGCAACACTGGCTGTTTAAAGCCAGAAGAGTGGAAATTGCCTCTAACAGTTGAGAACACTATTAGAAAAAGTAAACATGTTGTTATGTGATAGTAACTTACTACAAGAAGTCCACTCACAGGAATTGTGGATCTCTTTCCTAAAACATTAAAAATCTGGTTTTTAGGAACAAAGTTGACATCAGCTAGTACATATGTGGTTTGCACAGGTGTCAGAGTATTGTAAATTCAACATCTGCTTTTACTTGTATTGAACAATTTCCTGGCTTTATTTAGCTAAATGTTTTAAAGGAAGATCCTTAATCAAAATCTAGGAGCCCAAAGAGTTTTGGTTTTTTTTTAAGTTTTGAAGCATGTTTCCTTTTCACATCAACCTGTAGCATGTAAACTGTGATCTGAAAAAACAACTGTACTCTTCATGGCCTTGCTTCACATTTCTCTGTTCACCTAACACTGTTCTCAACCTGCTACCAAGACAGTGTGGTCATTATGGATGGGGACGAGAACAAAGATTTGGAGCCCAGCAGATACAAGTGCCAACTTTACCATTTATTAGCTGAGTAAATAACATCTGTGCATCTCCATTTTCTCATCTATCTAAGAATAAGAAGAATGTCTTTGCAGAGGCAAAATGAGGATTAAAGCCCAGAGTTTGATAAACAGTGCTACTGTTCTGACCCAATTCATAGTGCATATTTTTAATATTTATTCTGAAATCAAATTGTTTTGATCTCTCCAGCTCATTCCAAAGTTCACCAAAAAGTTCAGTTAAGCTTACTAAAATCTTTCTCTTGATGTTACAATTTACTCAGAACCATGTTGCTTTTCTGTCAATAATTCATCATCAAAGACTGAATACTACTAAAGTCACCCATCTGAGGTAAGGACACTCTGTATAATGAAGCTTTAGTAGCTTAAAACAGATCTGAAAATTTATCTTAAACTTAATCCACTAGGTTTTTTTTCTAGATATTAGCATTTTCAGTACAGGTTTATTGCTCCAGACAAGAAGGAACATATTATATTAATAACTTTTTTGTATTTCACATGCTATAACCACTTTATACCAAATTTTGTTCAATGGTTAAAATGATGTGGTTGTGTTCATTTTCCAGGTTTTACAATGTCCAGCAAATGTTCTTTTTGCACACAAAAACCATGCCAGCCAAGTTCTACTTTATGAGTCTGAACTAGGCCATTCAGTTTTCTGTAAATTCAAAGCAAGACTCTATTATTTATTCTAAATGTGACAGCAAAGCTGTAGAGGTGGGTAGCCTCCACACAAGTAATCTGCTGATTAGTGAGTATGCATATCAGAAGCCAGCAAACTCCAATTTGCATTGAATGCCAGCTCCATAACAACTTATCACAGAAGCCCAGATACGAGAGTAAAGAAATATGCCTTCCTTAATTATGAGCACATGTATGCCAGTGCAAACTTACATTAGTATGACTGAGCATTCTGGAATAATAAGTTAATGCTATTAAGATTCATTACATATTCCTAATATGCATACCAATGCCTTTTAGTGGTAATAAGTTAGATCCCAAGCTCCATGTCTGTGCTTATAAACTCCAGGGAGAATGAAAAGAGGTCCAGCTAGGAATGCCAGTAGATGTCCCAATAAGGCTTTGCGACATTTTGGAAAAGATACTTTTGGTGATTGCACATACTAATTCAGTCTTAATGTCAGATGACCTTGATTAATTTTCATTAAAAAAAACTTGGTGTTTTGAATGTAGACATCTAAGTTTTTTTATAATAGAAGGAAAAATTAATGCAAAGTGAAGAATAAATTAATGAGGGCCTACTTTGGCCTCAAACCTGTTTTATTTGGCTAAAATTTAAATTTGAATAACATTAGGTGGCACTTGCACTGTTCATGGACTACTGTTTTATACTTGATTTATTCATTGACATTATCTGCCTAGACCCTAAAAGCATTTGCGCTTGATATTCCAGTTCTAAATGAAGATCTATTTGAGTGGCCAAATGTTTCCTTAAGAAGAGATGGACCAAGCACGTGACTGTGACTCTGAATCTTTTGCTCACTTACTATGTCAGACTGAAAAAATGTAAATGCAGAATTCATTTGACCTAGGAGACTGTATATAATGGATGTGTCTTCATTTGGGACACAAGAACTAGAGTTTCATTCATCTGTTCCTTTAATCATTTAGTCATTCAGAGGGCCGACAGGTACTGACTGCCCACAGGGTACCAGGGTACCATTGTTGGGACACAACAATGAACAAAAGAATACTATTTCCTAAGATTGCTGTAAGGATTCAGTCTGATAATTCATCTGTATTGGGTACAAATCTTGTTCTTTTCAGATTCCCCTATCTCCTTCTGTCTTTCTCTTGGTCGGTACCACACCATGAAAACAGCCCCTTTGTGACTAGTTGAAATGCCATCTTCTAGGGATCTGGCTTGCTGAACAGACACCAAAGTGTTGTATGATCTTACCTGGATATGTGAAATCACAAGCTTCCTGTGGACTACATTTCACCACTGAGAAATTAAAGAAGAAATTGAACCAGGCAAATAAATTCCTCCTCTTTTTTAACAGACTGCTCCAAGAAGTTTTTCTTTGCAAGTCTTCCAGGAAAGTCCCATCAGCCAAACAAACGTACCTGTCAGGCGACCTGCTGATGTAGTCACTGACACATAAAAATGGTTGCATTTCATTGTTTGTTACTTTTCCTTATGTACTTCCCTCTCTTCTTTCCACCCTTACTACTCTGGGTTTGTGTTCCCAAATAAAGTACCAGCGTGCTCTTGGACAAGTTACCCAATCTTTCTGGGCCTCAAGAATAGAGATGAGTAATTTGAGGACTTCTCTCAGTTCTAAATGTTAGAATTCTGTGATTATCTGCAAGGATACTGAAATTATCTGCTTTGTAAAGTCATCATGTTCTAAAACTTTTAAAACATTATATTAAAATAAGTTATTCTTTACTGTAAACTTATGCAATCAGAAATAGCCTTCTCTTTCTTAAAAAGCATTTCTGGTCCCCAAAACCTATTTTCCATCTCAAAATTAAAAGGAATTACACTAAGCAATTCCTAAATGAGCCACACATCTCTAAAATTCTATAACTTTATGATATCATTTGGACAGTCTCATGACTGAACAATTTAGAAGGGGAAAGGAATTACCATTTATTGTGCCAAAAGTATAGTGCCAGGCAACTTGCTTTATATACATTATTTTACTTAGTCCTCCTAAATACTTTGGAAGGCAGGAATTGTCTTCTCTATTGTAAACTTGAGGAAATTAAGGCATGAGAGAGTAATAAATTGCCAAGTAGTCACAGCTACTAAAGGGCATCCGCTCAGCTCCAAAGCCCATACTTCCCAACTGAGCACACTGTTCCTTTTTTATTTTAATCTTCTTCCCTCCCCAAAAATCTGTTCCTTAGAAATCATTTGGTGACCCACAGCTATACAAATTTAGTACCCCTTTAATTATTTATTTTTTACCTCCATGGTAAAACATTAGTAACTTAGAGCTACAATATCTCATTTAAATACTATGTGTAGCTATCAAGGGTAACTGATAAGTTTATAAGTTCTTTAACTTAGCACATTATAATATGCACTAAAATTCACTTCCTGGATACATTTAAACTAGTTCAATATTTTACTCACTGTAGTAATTACATCCAGCAATGTCTATTAACCAACACAACTCCACTTTGCAAGTACAACATAAAAGATGTTCACAAGATAATTCTGACACCTAGGAAAGGCTAAGGCCCTTTTTTTTTTCCCAAGGAGAGCTTTTGTTATATTCAAATTTACTCTAAGTTTATTTTATTATATTTGAGTAACTTTGGTAATGCATACATGGACTAAGGTAAGTCTATAGTAACCAAAATATGAAATTATACCAATATATCATTCACTACGTTTAGGAGGCATGACATGAAACAGGAAATTAAATCTGTTTCTATATTACATGCAAAATTTAACTCAGTTTTTATATCACTAAATTATCAATATAATGAGATATTAAAAACTTCCCAATGGTACAAGCAAACATACCAGTGAAAAAAAATTTTATGTTAAGTATTAACCATAATGAAACACTAGCTTCAGAGCATAGCTTAAAAAAATAAGACTGTCTCAAAAGTAAACTAGTTTTATATATCTGTGCCTACACCTATACACTGATTTATTTCTTATGATTCTAATTTTAAAACTCGGTCTAAGTGTTAGCTGGTTAGAATACTCTGAATGACACAGTTAAAACTTTCAGCTATTAGTAACCTTCACACTATTGCATTTTCAACTTATTCCAGCTATCTAAATAATCTCAGTGTTAAAAACTGTAAGATGGAAAATAACATGGAAGAACAGAATAGAGGCAAAATGAAAAAATGGGTAAAACATCTATGGTGCTTCGTTTTTAACATAAAGCAAGGGGCCTCAGGTAATAAGGTCCCTGAAAGCTAAGGCAAGAGTTCTATTTCTGTAATCTATGATATTACAGAGTTTCTACCAAGGTGACTCCCAAATGGCTGGATGGCCAGATGCCAGTACCCACACCAAGAAAGAGCCCAGATTTGGTATTTGATTTGGTGTGTACAGTAACACAACTGTTTTTAAAGTGTTCTATTTTGTCCAAGGCCTTCCCATTACTGCTCTACCCAATGTGAGATAAACGTGTCGATCACATTTGCACATTCATAACAGCCAGAGTCCAAAACAAGAAGGAAAGCCCAGAGCAAGTAAAGCTGTCTTCAGAGGCTCATACCTTCCTCTTGCATATTCTCCCCAACCTCCAGCACTCCAGAGCCCTTTGGCTTCTCTCCAGCTTTATTATAATGTCGTATGTCAGCCTTCCCCCTGAGTAGTCTTTCCAGATCAAACTATATATGACACTTTATTAGAGGAGCTGGTAGATTATTTATTCGTATACAAATGGCTATAATGATTCATTTATTCATTCAGTTAGTCACAAACATGTGCTGAGTCTCTGTTTAGTGCCAGGCACTGTGCTGGATGCTAGAAAAATATTATGGTAGTACACTTAACACAGTGGCAGGGAAAAAGAACCCTTACTCAATTATCTACAATCCCACTTTGCTACATTTAAAAATGATAATATGTTGGTTGTTTACCCAAAGAATAAGACTCTGACTGAAGAATTTTGAGCAGAAACGTACATATTTTAAATAGAAATGACTCTCCTCAGACTCTCAAACACAGTGTACATACCCTTTTTCTCTATTCCAAAGATCAGCCTTGAACTCAGCATGCAAATTGTTCAACAACATGCTAAATGACACTTTTCCTATTACCTTGGAATTTGAGATAAGTCTTAAGCAGGACAAAAGGCAATAAGCAGCTTTACATTATAAAAAGCAGCTGCCAAATACGTCCATGTGAATTATTAAGGGCTGACAAAAATCAGTCCTCCCACTTCCAATCACCCTGGAAGAGCCTATATAAACAACTGACCAGCAATTCCAGGAGGAATCACCCAGACTTAGTAATTACCAGGTCTTAGACACATTTTGACTTTTCTTTTCTCCATGGGGTGAGTAGACAGGGTGCTCCCCTTTTAAAGTACAGAGGGTTCTGGAGACTATTCATGATAATTGGAAGAACGAGAAGAGTCACAGCACATTCTCTTAATTATGAATACTCACAACCTGCAAGTCAAGTGCCACTGTGAGGAAATCCTTGGGAGAGTTTGACATGCTTTACTTGAGTTTGGGAGGCAACTGGGCATCTTGAAACTGGTGCCTGCCTTCAGAATTCTGAAAATGGGAGGCTGGCTGGGGCCATTGTGCAAAAGGTGAGGAGAGAGCAGCTATGGGAGAAGTCTCTATTCTAATCATTTCACAAGGCCAACCCTAAAGGATGTCATGCAAACTTCAAAACATCTGGCTGGTGCCTGTATTAGTTTTCTATTGCTACTGTAATCAGTTCTATAAATTCTGTTGTTTAAAACAGTACAAACTAATTCTCTTTGAGCTCTGGAGGTCAGAAGGTCTAAAATGGGTCTGCAGGGCTGCTTTCATTCTGGAGACTCTAAGGGAAATCTATTTCCTTGTCCTTTCCAGCTTCTAGAAAATGTCTACTTTCCTTGGCTCATGGCCCCTTCTTATATCTTCAAAGCCAGCAGAGTAGCGTCTTCCCTCCTCTCTGACTCCTGCTTCTGTCCTTTCGTCTTCTCTGACTCTGACCCTCCCCTGCCTCTCTCTTAAAAGGACCCTTATGATTACACTGGACCCACCTGGATAATCCAGGCTAACCTTCCCATCTCAAGATCCTTAACTTATTCACATCTCAAAAATCCATTTTACCATTTAATATAATATACAGATTATATCCAGGAATTAGGAAATGAGTAGTATCCTACCAAGAAGGAGGCTTGTTGGGTTACAGGGACCTCAGCAATAGAAGCCTGGCGGTATAACACTGGCAGAGACAGAGGAAGGGGTGTATCTCAAAAGAGTCAGGAGAACATGGCCAAGTCAGAGTTCTTAGAAGACATCCAAGGCACCACAAGATGGCCCATGAAGGGCCAACACCCGGACATCTACTCACAGAGGAAACAATAGTGAATTGGTGAATTTCAGCAGCACCAAGAAATCAAAACTTGTTTTGGTCTACCTTCTCCTCCCCCACCCAACCCCCCTGCTCAGAAGATTCACGGGTGACATCTAGGGTCCAGTGAAGAACAAGGAACGGGAGAACAAAACAAGCCCTGCTCTCTCTCACCTGTCAGGCCTAAGCCAACATGAATTAAATGGGAGATTGAAATTTTTATTTAGACAACACTGAAACGTTACACCAATATGAGCCTTCATTAATAAATGTAACTCTTCTAATATTGGGAAAGTATGAATTCTGCCTGCAAGGCATCTGAGTGGTAGGGAAAAAGAAATCCAACAGAGCATGTTGGTAGAGTAAGGGTGAGAAATAATTAAGCCCTTTCTGATCTGTAGAAAACAGACTTCATCCTGTTCAAGAAACTGGCTACAATGATTTTTTGTACATTTATTGCACATGGAGCTGAGACACTGGCTTTTAATATCCTTCAGTCTCCGATTTCTTATGTGTCCCTGCCTAGAAAAGTTCTTTATGTCAGCTGCTGTGTGGCTCCACTACTCCCATACTGAACAGTATCCTGGTACACTGCTAGTTATTCAGAGCCTGCCTAATTCTCTAAATGTAACAACTGGCACAGAATTGACACCTTCTATGTTATTCAGCAGTTGTTACAATGGCTTCTAAATTATTTCAGTTTAGCTTTACAGACATAATCTGTCACTAAAGCAAACTTGTATGTTTACAATACTAGAATCGCTGTCTTGTTATTTTTTTCATTACTATTATATTTTCTGATTCTCCCTCTTTACCATGTGTATTGTTTCATTATTTATATTTTGAATGCTATTATCTCTAAGGCTGTCAGCAGAAGCATTATGAAGTAATGACACTGTGAGAAGAGAATTATCTAAATATGGATCTACCTGCTCATGCTCAAATACATCATTGTCTAACTCATCAGATGCTTCTTCTGGGCCCTCATTAAGACACTTCTGGCCTAGGGAAATTATAGAGCATCAGCTGCCTTTCTCTAAGGGTCTGAAGATATAGAAACAAAACTAGAGATAGAGAAACCAATCAAGATTTGAAGTAAAGGATGTTCGATGATAGTAACAAGGGATGAAAAACTTCCAATGAAATATGTATTTAACGGCATTAGCCTTGAAATAGTATTTGAGAGTCTGAAGATAAAACAATGACTAAAATGAATAGGAGATATTTCAGGTGCTTCATTTTGATTTAGAGACTGCCTATTCAAAAGCAGACAATCCCCGTGGGACCTCATCAAGAACCCTGGTTTTAAATAACAACTACACATCCATGCCTTATAAATTTCTATTTATATCTCTGACCTCTCCACTGAGTTTCAAGGTGACATGTCCAATTTCAAAATTGACTTTTACCTTGGCTGTCTTTTGGTATCTCAAACTTAACATGGCTAATACAGAACTCTTTTTTCTCCAAAAAATCTTTGTTCCCTCTGTTCCGTGATCCAATCTCAGTACATGCCATCACTGGGTACTCTATAAAAAACAGAAAATTTCCCTTGACTCCTCTCTTCTCCTATGCCCCACATCTAACTGACCAGCTCCTACAGGTCTGTCTCCAAAATCCTGACTCCATCTACTTCTCTCCACCTCTACTGAGACCACCTTGCCCAAGGAATCACTACCTCTTAATTGGGCACCACCTACCAACAGGGGACCAGCTTCCTTTCTTGCCCTCTGTTCACAGCAACTAAAGTGAATTTCATAAAATATGCATCATGTCATGTCTCTCTCCTGCTTAAAACCCTAGTGGCTTCTCATAACACTCAGAATAAAATCTATACCCTCACCATAGCCTGCAAAGCCCTGAATGATCTGCTCTTGCCTACCTCTCGGACTGCATCTCCTCTCACTCCTTCCAGCCACACTGGCATTCTTCCAAATCATTTCTGCCTCTTGCTCCCTGCACATGTTGGCTCCTTTATCTAGAACATTCTGCTTTCAGATCTATCATGGACAGATGTTTGCTTCTCCTCATTCAGATCTCATTCAAACTCCTCTGGGAGAACTTTCAAGACCCCAGTCTGTCTCCCTCACATCTAGTACTTCATGGTCCTCACAGGTACTTGATGCCCTCTGAAACTACCTGGTCCATTAAACTATTTTCTTAAATATTATTTGTCTTTTTCCACTAGACTATAAGCCCCATGAGGGCAGGAATCTTCTCTCTCTTGTTCTTCACTGTACATGTAAGCTCAAGAATGTTGCCTAGCTCACAGCAGCCCCTCAATAAATACTGACATATGAATGAGTGACTGGATCCAAATTACTTGTGACTCAGTGCCACAGGCTCACACTGCCAGCCCTTATATATACTAAAAAGGCTCATCCCTGGCTATCTTCCTGTCCAAACTGGAGACTCAATTTCCAGCTATAGGGATGGATGCCCAGTGCTTTTTGCAAAGCCAGTATCTCAGGCTCTGTCCAGATACCTCATGCTCACCTATTATCATAGTGAGAGATCTGTGTCCCACCTTCTGTCTCATGTGGGAAAGACCTCCCCATTTTTTCTGCTACTGAAGCCCAGAGCCTTTCTGTTTCTCTTTGTTAACACTATCTCTCCCAACCTCTTAATCTAGATTTCCAAGCCATAGAGAGATTAGACTTATTTGCGTCAGGTCCCATCAAAAACGCCTTTATGGAAAGATAGAAATTTCTCAGTTTTGACACTACTGTTGAATCCTTTTTGACAGTCTGTAATTATATGACGTGGTGATTCAGCACAGATTTCAACAATAGCTTTTGAGGAGGGTTAAATAAAGGGAAAAAAGTAGGTGGCAGAATTTGTCTCAAAAAATGTTTCCCAAAGCTCTGCTTAGCATACTTGACCATTTTAATACCAAAAAACAAAAAAAAGAAGTGTGCCTTTAACTCTTAAGGCTGGTGTTGTCCACACACAATCCGTCTCTCCACATATGAAACAAAATGCAAATACAGTAAATAATAACTACTGCCTTCTACAACGCCAAGACATCAACAGGTGATAATACAGTTACTGAACTGTTTTCTTTGAAAAAAAAATGTAATCCTAAATCATACTTCTAAAGGTCAAAAGTAGGTAGAAAGATGGTTTGGTAATGTTAGCAGAGCAGTTAGTTAACATTAGGATACCGATGTTATAGAATAATATTGAATCTATGATTATTCTAGACATACAAATGAAACACGTTTCAACAACAATCTGTAACGATTAAAAGTTATTTTGTCTAAAAAGTCAGTTTAATGGAAAAGCATAATTAATCCTGTGCTTTTCAGGCAGGCATAAATTATTTTGCAATTGTATTACTGCTGCCAAGGGTTTATATTTAGTTTAGGATTTACTATGAGCCAGACATTATTGGGTGTGCTTTCCATGTGTTCACTCATGTACTCCTCAAAATCCCCTCTAAGACAGATAACTTTCAGCAGATAAAGAAACAGAAGCATAGAGAGGATCAGCCATGCCCCACTGATACACAGCTCTCAGTAATAAGCTGGGTTTTAAACTCAGGCTGTACTTTCTCTAACCACCAAAGTAGGCCCCTTGCAGCCTACTACTATTGGCAGTAACTGGTGACATTTATTGTGCCCTCCCACTTTTCCATGCCCTATGGAAATCATGTTGCAGGTATTTTATCAGCTTATCTTCCCAACAATCCTGAGGTGGAGGAAATATTATTAAAAACTTTGTTTAAAACTGATGACAGTATGATTTTACAGAAAGTTTCTCCTGAACTGCTCATTGCTAGAAACTCTTATATTTTATTGAATTTTTCAAAGCATGAGCAGCCCCTGGCAGCTCAGTTCAAATTGAATAACCCAACAAAGAATCTAGAATTGCCCACTACATGCCATTTCCACTCTTTTTTTTTTTAATGTGATCTCTTCTTTTTTCACCTAGCATAATTTTAACTCCTCTGTTCTTAACTAATGCAGGCATATGTAAGGTATTGCCTCTTAATCTTCTAGCAGTGCAGCCCTGTCCATGAAGGTTTCTCACTCCAAACCAGCATTAGGGTCGAACACTCCAAGAGAAAGCCTAATTTTCACACCAAGGAAGCGCAATAATAGCTCAATCTAGGAGAGCTGAAAAAATCATAAAATGTGAGTCCCTTCTTTGGCTAAATTAATTGGCCCACATAACAGAAACACTAAGAAAGCACTTTTTAGACTCCAGCCAGTGAATCCTCTTCAAAGGGAGGCCTATAAAACTCTTTTATTAGTTCACAAGGAACAAATGTAATGCAGATAGCAATCTGATGGGTATAGAAGAGAAATCTTTGGAGCCAACAGAAGAGAACTAGGAGCTCCATTAAACAGCAATAACAAGGTAAATTAGCAACAAATGCCATTAAAAGCAAAACATGTGAGCATAATTATGAAGGTGAACTATTAAATACTAAGATTGGGACTTATTAATTACAATCAAGTAAGAATTAACACCAATTCCTTACAATATGACAAGCACTGTTCTGAACATGTCCAATGCATCATTTCATAATAATGCACAGGGGGAGACACTATTATTATCTCATTTTACAGATAAGTACAGTGAGGCTTACATAGGCCAAGTAAATTGTTCAGGATTATACAGCCAGTAAGCAGCAGAGCCAAGTTTTAAACCCAAGCATTCTAAAATCTACATATTTTCAGGTTACTGTGTTTTGCCGCCCTGAGCTACACAGAACTGTAACACAACGCAGGCTGGCTGTGCTGCACGATGTGCACAGTGCCCAGTAGGCACGTTCTCACATTGGCACCTTTTCACATGCAATTCTCTCTGCCTGCTCCCTTTTTACTAACATTCAGCTTAAGAGTCACTTTGAGAAGGTTGACATTACACCAAGCACCCCTGCTCCAGTCTTCTGACACTGGGTAAGATATCCTTTCTCTGACTTAAAATGCATGATCCGCTGTGTGCAAAAAAGGAAAAATGTACTCAGAGAATATGGTCTGTTTAACAGGGGTACAAATAATCTACATTTTTGACTGTGGTTAAACATCTTTTATTTTTTTTAATTACTGGCTGCCAGATAATGTTTACATTATTTACCTATTTTACAAATGCTTATGGGTAAAGTTGTAATGAAAAAGGCATGCATTATTTATTTATTAGAGCTTTAGACAATCCACAGTTCTTCCCTATTTCAGCCCAATTTAATCCCAGCAAACAAAAACAAATCATATTATAAAAATAGGCTAAAAGATTTTTTTCCCTTTCCTGGCTTAGGAGGAAAGCAACTGTCTGGAGGTCTCTGGATAATAAGTAACTTCTCCACCTCCTGCTTTTTTTGCCAGGCTTGTGAAATATTTATGGCATTTCTTTCCAATGGCTTAAAAGTATCTTTCTCCTCCAGAGAATATTATTCCGTGACCCAATGCATGTCCCACCATTGCCTACTTCAGCTGTGCTTCCCTCTCCTGCCCCCTCTCCTGACCCCCGTCTTTCAATGCTGCCTTTGGGTTAACTTCTTCCGACAACTTCTGTTGCCTTTCGTTTAAGCTGCTACTCTCCATATGGCCTCTCTTTCTTTGATGTGGCCCAGAACATTTTACAAATCACAGAACACAAACTCTACAATGTAAGAGTTCACCAAAGAATCTCTGCACTATTTTATCCAGGGCAGAGCTTAGCACAACTCTGAAGAACCATCTGGACAAAGAGGGAGCAATCTCTACCTGTATATCACTTTTATGTGTAAAAGAAACTCTGCTGCAGAACCAGATGGCTACTTTTTACCTGTGGACAAATGTTAGAGCAAAGTCATTGTGGATAAACCCAATAGCCAAAACCAGGCAAGCCAACCACTAATAAGTTAGTGGGCCTGACTTGGAATTCATATTTGGGATTCAATGTCAAACTGATCCAAAGCAGTTTCTTTTTTTTAATCCAGAACTAAAGCAAGCAGAGGCAGAAATGTTTTTAAGATGTTACTCACCCACCATCACCAATGTACACGTACAATTAAGCAGGCTCAAGGGAAACAGCCCATTTTGATTCATGCTAATAGGTAAGATGAAGAGAAAGGAATAAGAAATTGTTCAACTGTCTTTGTAATGTAATGGACATCGGTAAATGTTGAAAGGAAATGGATTACTCAACTGAAGATTAAAAATTCTCCCAGAATTTACAGATTTGGTTTTGCACACAGTAAAGTGAAAAAGAAAGAGCAAAGAAAAGAGGACCAGGGCTGGGAGGGAGGATCTAGGCTACAGGGTATCAAAAGATCTTGTTCAATTCAGATTGTGCAGCTGAGCTGCAGAATATATCCTCAAGGAAGTGCCCCAACCTCTGTGTCTAAACTTGCTCATCAGCTAGGCAAGGCTAATTAGGGCTGTCCACCTTACTCACCTCAAAAGCATAGTTCATATTAATTAACATGGACATTCTGAACAACCTGAGCTCTACACTCAAAAAGGTGAAAAGGGTATTTCATGGTTGTTAGCAATTACCTGTGAAATTATTTAAATTATCAGAAGGACCACTACAGATCTGCCCCTGGGATAGACCTCTCATGACATTTTATTGACAGTATATTTCATGTTTTTAAAGGGAAGCATCCATCCCCCAGTCTCATTTCTTCTTCTTTCATTCTTTGTCTCTTTTTCTCTTAAATATTCATGTTCTCTTTTATAAGATTATTGCTATCTTTTACAATTTTATCCTAAATCTTCTAAAAGCTAAGAAGGCAATTATAATAAAATTTGATGTACATTCCTCTACATTCTCCCCACCCCATTCCTAGCCCCAAAGCTGCTTCATGTCTCTTCTTCCTCTTAACACACTAACCCATATTTTCTAGTCATGTTACATCAGCAAACAAGAGTCAATGCCTCCATTCTCTGATCTTCTCTACTAACCCCATGAAACAGATGAATATAGATGCATTTTTACATAACACTGGCATCTAATTCTGGACAATTGAAAAGAAGATCACTTGAGAATTGACTTTAAAATATTGTCTTGTTTTGTGTTTTAATGACTACATGCAAAAAAAAAAGAAAGGATGTTAAAGAGTTAACTTTATTCTAAAGTAAATATGTCATAAAACTATTTTACTGGATATAAGTCCTTGTGTTGCTTTCTGACACTATTGCTTTCTTTTCTCTCAAGCGTTTGTGAAGAACAGTTCCACTATAACTTGCAAACATATTACCTTCTCTGACTTTTGGATAGTTCCTAAGGTCTTGTTTTTTAAAAAGTTAGGTTATATATCAAAAGTGTACTGTAAAGCTATTAACTTGATTTTTGAACCAGAACAGGTTATCTGGGACCCAATTCATAATTTGTCAGTTTAATATATAAAACAAATTGAGGGGAAAAGGGAGAAAAAAAAGAAAATTTTGCAAAAAAGCACTAGTTTAAAAAAATGTTTTATGTAAAACATTTAAATACTACTAATTAACTAAAGGTGTTTTCAAATAGGCCACACTAGAAATCCTAATTCTACCCACACCACAGTACATAGCCTTAGAAAGTAAGTTTGAAAAAATTTGAAAATTATTTCAAAGGAATTGCTTTAAGATGTCACCATTATCCATTCACCAGGTTTATTCTGTTATAGAAATAAAAATAAATTTGCCTGTTAATCGGCCTTTAACTATGGATTTGGCCACTCTGTGCTAAGCACAACAATACCTGAGAATAAACCAATGAACAGTTAGTCTTCTACCACAACTGCTTATAGTTTAGCTATGTGAAAGACAATTCAATACCATCTAGAGGGAATACACAGGAAGCATACTTATAACTGAGCCTTTACTGATCTACTCCTGAGTCACAATTAGAAAGGTAAGTGTTAAGAGGCATTCAGGCAGAGGGAATAACAGGTTAAAAAGGTCAGACAATGCCACATGTTGGTGAAACTGCAAATGTTTTAGTACAATTGCACTAGTGTGGCAGCTCACAAGCACAGAGTTGAAGAAGAAAGCAGAGTACAGAGAGCCTGAATGACATGAGAAGGAATTCTACTGCAGAAGATGGCCATGATAATATCTAAGCAGTAGAATGATACAATTTTGTCAGAGTTCCACTTTAGAAAGATCAGTCTGGCTGCAGTATGAAAGATCTATGTGAGAGATTGTTCCTTGAAGACAACTTTAGATATTAAAGACTAAATGTCTACAAGGAGGGATGTAAATGAGCATCAGAATGATTCACACAGGGAATGCTAGACTCAGAGAACAGAGACTCAAGGTTTCTGAGATGGTGGAGAACAGTGGCTTAAAATAGGAGGATTTATTGAAAAGATTTTATAAGTAGTAATCAAATCCCAGGTATCCTCACCAGCTCAAAAATATAATTGAAATAGACAAATGAAGACCTGGAGGAAGACCAGATATTTATTGTGTGAAGAAATAAGTCGGAAAGCTCTCAAATCACCACAAAATTTAGGAAAGGGTGGGTGTCAGATGCCATTCAGAAAACAGAAAAACAGTGAAATTTTACATTCTGAATGGCAAGAACTCTCGTTTGATTAACAAACTACTGGATTACAGACTTCTTTTCTCTCTGGAAAAATTAGCTTGCCTAGAATAAAGAAGTGCAGAGATTGACAGCTGTGATATTCCAATGAAATAGTCAAGTTCCCTTTAACTAGCCTACCATAAAGCAAACTAAATGCCAAACTCCCTCCAGAACATGCACACACACACACACCACAGAAATACACACATGACACACAGCTTTCATTGTTTCAATCTTAAGTATAAATGGAGTGGCAAGAAAACTAGGAATCCAGACATATAAGAGAAATCTCCTACATAAAAGGAAGAAAATAAGAGAAGAGAGACAGGAAACAAGGGAAAGAAGGGAAGAAATGAAAGAAGTTGGAAAGGAATAAGTTCTAGAGATTAATGTACAGCATGGTGACAATAGCTATTAAGATTGTATTGTGCACTTGAAATTTGCTGAGAGTAGATCTTAAACGTTCCCACTACATGGAAAAAAAAGTAACTCTGTGAGGTGATGGATATGTTAATTAGCTTGATCATTTCACAATGTATATGTAGATCAGAGCATCACTATATTGTACATCTTAAATATATAATTTTTATTTGACAACTACACATCAATAAAGCTGGGTGAGGTTGGTGGGATGGCATGGGGAAGAACAATACTAGAAGCAGAAGAAAGAAAATAAAGATCATATCAAAATCAACAAAATTGAGAACAGAAAAATTAATCAACTCACAAATTGATCTTTAGGAAAATCAATACAATTGATAAGCCTCTATCCATACTGGTCAAGAAAAATAGAAAACAAAAAATTACCAACATCAGGAGTGACATCACTACATAAGGGAATATTATGAACAACTTTACACTAATAAATTCAAAAACGTAGTTGAAATGGACAAATTCCTTGAAAAATACAAACTACCCGAGTTCACTCAAAAAGAAATAGATAACCTAAGAGTCCCATATCTATTAAAACATATTGAATTAGTGAATATCTTCATACAAAGAAAACTCCATGCCCAGGTGCCTACAATGAAAGTCTACCAAACATTTAAGAAAGAAATAATATCAATTCTGCAGAAATGCCACCAGACAACTGAAGAGACAACTTTTCCCAATTAGTCACTGAAGTCTGTAGTACTTTGATAACAAAACTAGATAAAGACATTAAAAGGACAGAAAACTACCTACTAATCTCTCTCATGAACATGAATATGAAAAATCTTAACAAAAATTTCAGCAAATTGAACATAACAATATATAAAAAAGGATTACACATCATGACTGAGTGAGGTTTATCACCAGGAATGCAAAGTTGATTTAGCAGTCATAGGTCAATCAGTATAATTCATTATATTAACAAATAAACAAAAAACACATATAATCATCTCAATAGGTGAAAAAAAAAGCACTGGACAAAATCCAGGACCTTTGTGATATAAACACTCAGCAAATTAGGAATAGAAGAGAACACCCTCAATCTGATAAAAGGCATCTGTGAAAAATCTACAGCTATCATACGTAGTAATGAAAAGTTAATAACTTTCTCATTAAGATTAGGAGCAAGGCAAAGAAGTCTGCTCTCCCTACTTCTAACCAACTTAGTACTGAATGTTGTAGCTAGTGCAGTAACATAAGTAACAAAAATAAAGGGCATCCAGATTAAAAAGGAATAACTAAAACTCTTTTAATACCTAAAAATGGCATGATCATCTAGGTATAAAAGCCTATGGTACCTAAAAAAAAAGGTTACTAGAATGAATAACTGAGTATAGAAAGGTTGTATAAGATAAACATTTTTAAAGATCTGTTGTATTTCTATAAACTAAAAAAATTAGAAATACTTTTTTAAAAATCAAAAATATGAAATCCTTAAGGATAAAGATAATGAAAGTTGTGCAAGATCTTTATGTTGAAAATAATTTTAAAATGCTGAGTGATGTTAAAGAACACTGAAATAAATGGAGAGATAAATGATGTTATGGATCAGGAGACTCAGTATTATTAAAACAGCAATCTCTGAAAATTGATCTATATATTCAGTACAATACTATCAAAATTTCAGAGTATATTTTCCATAGAAATTGATAAGCTGATTCAAAAATTCATACGGAATTTGCAAATGACTTAGCATAATAAAAGGAACTTTCTAAAGATGAGCAAATTTGTAGGAGATACACTACCTGGCTTCAAGACATAATAAAGCTATAGTAATAAAGACATTTTGGTATTGTCATAAAGAGAGAACAAAATAGAATTCAGAAATAGAACCACAGATACAACTGATATTCAACAAAGGTTCAAAGTAAATACAGTGGAGAAAGAATAGTCTTTTCAACAAATGATGCTGGGTAAAAGTGATTTTCAAAAAGGTCTAAAGAAAAACCTAGAAGGAATGGACAACTTTTTAGAAAAATACAACCTTCCAACATTGACCCAGGAAGAAACAGAAAACCTGAACAGACCGATTATCAGCAACAAAATCAAATTGGTAATCAGAACAGTACTTAAAAACAGAACCTCTGGGACGGGACTTCTGGGAAGAGGAGGCATGAGCAGGGCAGTGGAAATCTCCTCCCAAAACCATATGTATTTGTGAAAATACAACAAATGCAGCTATTCCTAAAAGGGAGACCAGAAGACACAGTACAACAGCCAGGCTACAGGTATATCTGAGAGAAATCAGTGCCTCACAAAGCAGGTAAGATACAAAGCCATGACCTGGTGGGACCAGAGCACTCCTCCACTGAAGCACACCAGTGGGAGGAAAAGAATCAGAGTGGGGAGGGAGTGGAGGTACAGGCCCACTAAATAACCTGCCCTGGTGATCTGCACCGGGAGAACAGACACACATTGCATGGTGTATCGGGGATTAGAGAAACAGAAGGGCAGGATCTGAGACAGGGACTGCCAGCAGGTTCCCTCAGCCAGCTCCCCGGGACAAAAGAAAAGTGGGCTCTTTTTTAAAAGTCTTAAAGAGACAAGGGCCCAACAGCGGAACAAAATCGTCCCAGCACACTCAGCCCAGAACGCTGGGAGACTTGGGGAATTTCAGACCGCCTGGCGGGTGGCCGGGTAAAGCAGCCCCGCTGAGGCTTCCCACAGAGATCAACAACC
This sequence comes from Smutsia gigantea, assembly GCA_032199065.1. Classification (NCBI taxonomy): domain Eukaryota; kingdom Metazoa; phylum Chordata; class Mammalia; order Pholidota; family Manidae; genus Smutsia; species Smutsia gigantea. The sequence goes on along the minus strand of JAVSCE010008133.1, from coordinate 31,194 downwards.
TGCAATTCGTACCGCCTACCCCCCAGGCCAGAGTCGCAAAAGATCCGGTGGATCCGCCATAGCTGCAGAAAAGCGGAGGAGGGCCCCACCCACAGCAACCTCAAAATATCTACTCCCAGCTGGTATGCAGCTAAGTGGGAAGAGCCCCAGAACCCAGAACAAGGGCTGGAAGATACCAAGGGGATCACAACGCACCCAGCGAGACTGGAAACCCCTGCAGTGCTATAGGCTAGGCTGAGATGCCCCGCACAAAGGCAGCTCAGGGGATTATCCGAGAGACTGCCTCCGGTGTGCAGGGAACCACCTCAAGAGCCAGAGAAGGGCAAGGACAACAACAAGCAGGAAGGGACTTTTTTTCCCAGATGACAGATGTGGCACCTACCAGTGACCACTTCTATTGCCATGAAAAGACAGAGGAATATAGTCCAGACATGGATCACACAGACAACCCAAAAGAGAGGGCCTGATGGGATAGATTTAAATGACATTCCTGAAAAAGAATTCAGAATAAAAGTCATAACCATGCTGATGGATCTACAGAGAAATATGCAAGAGCTAAGGGAGGAAGTGAGGTGAGATTACAGAAATGAAATAGTGGATTGACGTGCTGAAGAGCAGACTGGATGAGGTGAAAGAAACGGTTAATGGAATAGAAGTCAGAGAAAAGGAATACAGAGAAGCTGAGGCAGAGACAGATAAAAGGACCTCTAGGAATGAAGGAATAGTAAGAGAACTCTGTGACCAATCCAAACGGAACAATATTCGCATCATAGGAGTACCAGAAGAAGAAGAAAGAGAAAAAGGGATAGAAAGTGTCTTTGAAGAAATAATTGCTGAAAACTTCCCCAACCTGGGGAAGGAAATAGTCTCTCAGACCACAGAAGCCCACAGATCTCCCAACACAAGGGACCCAGGAAGACAACACCAAGACACATAATAATTAAAATGGCAAAGATCAAAGACAAGGACAGAGTATTAAAGGTAGCTAGAGAGAGAAAAAAGATCACCTACAAAGGAAAACCCATCAGGCTATCATCAGACTTTTCAAAAAAAACCTTACAGGCCAGAAGAGAATGGCATGATATATTTAACGTAATGAAAGAGAAGGGCCTTGAACGAAAAATACCGTATCCAGCACGACTATCATTTAAATTTGAGGGAAGGATTAAACAATTCCCAGACAAGCGAAAGCTGAGGGAATTTGCCTCCCACAAACAATCTCTACAGGATATCTTAAAGGGACTGCTCTAGATGAAAGCACTCCTAAGGCTAAAAACATGTCACAAGAGAAAATAAAATCATAGCAAAGAAAGCAGACCATCCAAACACTAACTAAAGGCAAAAAGTAAAATCAACTATCCACAAAAACAATCAAAGGAAACATAAAAGAGGACAAATGAAAACACCTAGTATATAAAGAATGGAGGAGGAAGAATAAGAAGGGAGAGAAAGAATCATCAGACTGTGTTTATAATAGCTTAACAAGACAGTTAACTTAGACTGTCAGGTAGTAAAGAACATACCCTTGAACCTTTTGTAACCACAAAACTAAAGCCAGCAATGGCAATAAGTACATATCTATCGATAATCACCCTAAATGTAAATGGACTGAATGCACCAATCAAAAGACACAGAGTAATAGAATGGATAAAAAAGCAAGACCCATTTACATGCTGCTTAAAAGAGACTCACCTAAAACCCAAAGACATACACAGACTAAAGGTGAAGGGATGGAAAAAGGCATTTCATGCAAACAACAAAGAGAAAAAAGCACATATTGCAGTACTTGTACCAGACAAAATAGACTTCAAAACGAAGAAAGTAGCAAGAGATAAAGAAGGACATTACATAATGATAAAGGGGTCACTCCAGCAAGAAGATATAACCATTATAAATATATATGCACCCAACACAGGAGCGCCAGCATATGTGAAACAAAAACAGAATTAAAGGAGGAAATAGACAGCAATGTATTCATTTTAGGAGACTTCAACACACCACTCACTCCAAAGGACAGATCAACCAGACAGAAAATAAGTAAAGACACAGAGGCACTGAACAACACACTAGAACAGATGGACCTAACAGACATCTACAGAACTCTACACCAAAAAGCAGCAGGATACATATTCTACTCAAGTGCACATGGAACATTTTCCAGAATAGACCACATACTAGGCCACAAAAAGAACCTCAGTAAAGTCAAAAATATTGAAATTCTACAACCAACTTCTCAGATCACAAAGGTATAAAACAGAAATAAATTGTACAAAGAAAACAAAAAGGCTCACAAATACATGGAGGCTTAACAACATGCTCCCAAATAATCAGTGGATCAACGACCAAATTAAAACAGAGATCAAACAATATATGCAGACAAATAACAACACAAAGCTGCAACATCTGTGGGATGCAGCAAAGGCAGTTCTATGAGGAAAGTATATAGCAATCCAGGCCTATTTAAAGAAGGAAGAACAATCCCAAATGAATAGTCTAATAAAGACACAATTATTGAAATTGGAAAAAGAAGAAAAAATGAGGCCCAAAGTCACCAGAAGGAGGGACATAGTAAAGATTAGAGTACAAATAAATAAAATTGAGAAGAATAAAACAATAGAAAAAAATCAATGAAACCAAGAGCTTGTTTTTTTTTTAAATACACTAAATAGATAAACCCCTAGCAAGACTTATTAAGAGAAAAAGAGAATCTACACACATAAACAAAATCAGAAACGAGAAAGGTAAAATCAAAACAGACCCCACAGAAAAACAAAGAATTATAAGAGAATACTATGAAAATCTACATTCTAACAGGCTGGAAAACCTAGAAGAAATGGACAACTTCTTAGAAAAATACAACCTTCCAAGACTGACCAAGCAAGAAATAGAAAACCTAAACAGACCAATTACCAGCAACGAAATTGAACCGGTAATCAAAAAACTACCCAAGAACAAAGCCCTCAGGCCATATGGATTCACATCTGAATTTTACCAGAGATATAGAGAAGAAATAATACCCATTCTCCTTAAAGTTTTCCAAAAAATAGAAGAGGAGGGAATACTTCCAAACTCATTCTATGAAGCCAGCATCACTCTAATACCAAAACAAGGCAAAGTCCTCACCAAAAAAGAAAATTACAGACCAATATCCCAGATGAACATAGATGCATAAATACTCAACAAAATATTAGCAAACTGAATTCAAAAATACATCAAGAGGATCATACACCATGATCAAGTGGGATTCATCTCAGGGATACAGGATGGTACAACATCTGAAAATCCATCAACATCATCCACCACATCAACAAAAAGAACAAAAACCATATGATCATCTCCATAGATGCTGAAAAGACATTTGACTAAATTCAACATCCATTCATGATAAAAACTCTCAACAAAATGGGAATAGAGGGCAAGGACCTAGCATAATAAAGGCCATATATGACAAAATTAACACACAGAAATCTGTGGCTTTCCTATACACTAACAATGAACTAACAGAAATAGAAATCAGGAAAACAATTCCATTCACAATTGCATCAAAAAGAATAAAATACCTAGGAATAAACCTAATGAAGGAAGTGAAAGACCTATATCCTGAAAACTATAAGATGCTCCTAAGAGAAATTAAGAGGACACTAACAAATGGAAATTCATCCCATGCTCTTGGCTAGGAAGAATAAATATTGTCAAAATGGCTATACTACCTAAAGCAATCTACAGATTCACTGCAATCCCTATCAAACTACCAACAGCTTTCTTCAATGAACTGGAACAAATAATTCTAAAATTCATATGGAACCACAAAAGACCCTGAATAGCCAAAGCAATCCTGAGAAGGAAGAATAAAACAGGGGGAATTATGCTCCCAGACTTCAAGCTCTACTACAAAGCTACAGTAATCAAGACAATTTGGTACTGGCACAAGAGCAGACCCACAGACCAGTGGAACAGAATAGAAAATCCAAACATTAACCCAAACATATTCAGTCAATTAATATATGATAAAGGAGCCTTGGATATACAATGAGGAGATGACAACCTCTTCAGCAGCTGGTGTTGGCATAACTGGACAGCTACATGTAAGAGAATGAAACTGGACTACTGTCTAACCCCATACACAAAAGTAATCTCAAAGTGGATCAAAGACATGAATGTAAGTCATGAAACCATAAATCTCTTAGAAAAAAACAGGCAGAAATTTCTTGGACATAAACATGAGCAACTTCTTCACGAACATATCTCCCCAGGCAAGGGAAACAAAAGCAAAAATGAACAAGTGGGACTATATAAAGCTGAGAAGCTTCTGTATAGCAAAGCAAACCATCAGTAGAACAAAAAGACATCCTACAGTATGGGAGAATATATTCATAAATGACATATCCAATAAGGGGTTGACATCCAAAATATATAAAGAGCTCACGCACCTCAACAAACAAAAAGCAAATAATCCGATTAAAAAATGGGCAGGGGATATGAACAGACACTTCTCCAATGAAGAAATTCAGATGGCCAACAGGCACATGAAAAGATACTCCACATCGCTAATCATCAGAGAAATGCAAATTAAAACCACAATGAGATATCACCTCACACCAGTAAGGATGGCCAACATCCAAAACACAAACAACAAATGTTGGCGAGGATATGGAGAAAGGGGAACCCTCCTACACTGCTGGTGGGAATGCAAATTAGTTCAACCATTGTGGAAAGCAGTATGGAGGCTCCTCAAAAAACTCAAAATAGAAATACCATTTGACCCAGGAATCTCACTCCTAGGAATTTACCCTAAGAGTGCAGCAGCCCAATTTGAAAAAGACATATGCACCCCTATGTTTATTGCTACACTATTTACAATAACCAAGAAATGGAAGCAACCTATGTGTCCTTCAGTAGATTAATGGATAAAGAAGTGGTACATATACACAATGGAATATTATTCAGCCATAAGAGGAAAACAAATCCTACCATTTGCAACAACATGGATGGAGCTAGAGGGTATTATGCTCAGTGAAATAAGCCAGGTGGAAAAAGACAAGTATCAAATGATTTCACTCATCTGTGGAGCATAAGAGCAAAAGAAAAAAAAAACTGAAAGAACAAAAGAGCCCCGGACTCACAGAACCCAAGAATGGACTAACAGTAACCAAAGGGAAAGGGACTGGGGAGGATGGGTGGGAAGGGAGGGATAAGGGGAAAAAGGGGCATTACGATTAGCAGACAAAATGTTGGGGGGGCATGGGGAGGGCTGTACAACTCAGAGAAGACAAGTAGTGATTCTATAGCAACTCACTATGCTGATGGGCAGTGACTGTAATGAGGTAGGTGGGGGGGACCTGATGAAGTGGGGAGTTTAGTAACCATAATGTTGCACATGTAATTGTAGATTAATGATATCAAAATAAAAAATAAAAAATAAATAAAAGAAACAAGAAAACTGCTAAGACATGCCAAAATGATTTAATCTCATTTTCCAAGCTCATGTAACCATGCTATGCATCAATTAAATGATTAATATCTGCACTTTACTTACGTAATCAAAGAGTATATAAACAAGCTGCTACTTTTCATTAAAGGCCAGGCTCAGCTTAACAACAACAACAAAAAAAGTAGAACCCCTGTTACAGATGGCCTAACCACTGAAATTATCAAATATTTAAAGAAGAGCTAATACCCATCCTCCTTAAAGTTTTCTAAAAAGTAGAAGAGGAGGGAATACTTCCAAACTCATTCTATGAAACCAGCATCACTCTATTACCAAAAACAGGCAAAGAAATCATAAAAAAAGAAAATTGCAGACCAATATCCCTGATGAACTTAAATGCAAAAATATTCAACAAAACATTACCAAACTGAATTCAAGAAGATCACACAACATGACCAAGTGGGATTTCTTCCAGGGAAGCAAGGATGGTACAATATTTGTAAATCAATCAACATCACACATCAGATCAACAAAAAGGACAAAAATCACATGATCATCTCCACAGATGCTGAAGAAGCATTTGACATAATTCAACATGCATTTATGATAAAAACTCTCAAAAAATGTGTATAGAGGGCAGGTACCTCAACATAACAAAGGCCATATATGATAAACCCACAGCCAACATCATACTTAGCAGCAAAAAGCTGAAAGCTTTTCCTCTAAGATCAGGAATAGGACAAGGATGCCCACTCTCCCCACTCTTACTCAACATAGTACTGGATGTCTTAGCTACAGCCATCAGACAACACAAAGAGATAAAAATCACCCAAATTGGTAAGCAGGAAGTTAAGCTGTCACTATTTGCATATGACATGATATCATACACAGAAAACCCTAAAGTCTTCACCAAAAACCTATTAGAACTAATAATTGAATTAAGCAAACTGTAGGATACAAAATTAATACAACAGAAATCTGTTGCATTCCTATGTATTTACAATGAATTACCAGAAAGAGAAATCAGGAAAACAATTCCATGCACAATTACATCAGAAAGAGTAAAATACCTAGGAATAAACCTAACCAGGGAGGTGAAAGACAATTACTCTAAAAACTATAAGACACTCATGAGAGAAATTAAAGAAGACACCAGTAAATGTAAATCTATTCCATGCTCAAGGATAGGAAGAATTAATATTGTCAAAATGGCCATCCTGCCCTAAGCAATTTATAGATTCAATGCAACCCCTATCAAAACACCAAGAGCATTCTGCAATGAACTACAACAAATAGTTCTAAAATTCATATGGAGCCACAAAAGACCCTGAAGAGCCAAAGCAATCCTGAGAAAGAAGAACAAAGCTGGGGGGATTACATTCTCTGATTTCAAGCTCTACTACAAAGCCACAGTAACCAAGACAATTTGGTAGTGGCACAAGAACAGTTACACGGATCAGTGGAATATAATAGAGAGCCCAGATATAAATCCACCCATATATGGTCAATTAATATATGATAAAGGAGCTATGAATATACAATGAAGAAAAAACAGCCTATTCAACAACTGGTGTTGGGAAAACTGGACAGCTACATGTAAGAGAATGAAACTGGATTATTGTCTAACTCCAAACACAAAAGTAAACTCAAAATGGGTCAAAGACCTAAATGTAAGACATGAAACCATAAAACTCTTAGAAGAAAACATGGGCAAAAATTTCTTGAATATACACATGAGCAACTTCTTCCTGAACACATCACCACGGGCAAGGGAAACAAAACAAAAAATGAACAAATGAGACTACGTCAAACTAAAAAGTTTCTGTACAGCAAACGACACCATCAGCAGAACAAAAAGGCATCCTACAGTATGGGAGAATATATTCATAAATGACTTATCTGATAGGGATTAACATCCAAAATATATAAAGAACTCATATGTCTCAGCACCCAAAAATAAAAATTAAAAAATAACATGATTAAAAAATGGAAAGAGGTACTGAACAGACACTTCTTCAAAGAAGAAATACAGATGACCAACAGGCACATGAAAAGATACTCCACATCGCTAATCATCAGGGAAATGCAAATTAAAACCACAATGATATATCACCTCACAGCAGTTAGGATGGCCACTATCCAAAAGACAAGGAACAACAAATGCTGGTGAGAATGCAGAGAAAGGGGAACCCTCCTACACTGTTGGTGGGAATGTAAATTGGTTCAACCATTGTGGAAAGCAATATGGAGGTTCCACAAAATCTAAAACTAGAAATACCATCTGACCAGTAATTCCTTTCCTAGAAATTTAACCAAAGAAAACAAGATCCCTGATTCAAAAAGACATATGCACCCCTATGTTTATTGCTGCACAATTTATAATAGCCAATATATGGAAGCAACCTAAGTGTCCATCAATAGATGAGTGGATTAAAAAAAAAAAGTGATACATATACACAATGGAATATTATTCAGCCATAAAAAGAACAGAAATCCTCCCATTTGCAACAACATGGATAGAGCTAGAGCATACTATTCTTAGTGAAATAAGCCTGGTGTAGAAAGGCAAATACCAAATGATTTTACTCATTTGTGGAGTATAAAAACAAAGCAAAACAAAAGGAATAAAACAGCAGTGACTCATAGACACCAAGAAGAGACTAGTGGTTACCAAAGGGGAGGGGTTGGGGAGGGTGGCAGTGGGAGGGAGAAGGGGATTACAGGGCACAATAATTCACAATCACAGTATAGGTTAATCACAGGGATGGTAGTACAGCATGGAAAATACAGTTAATGATTCTTTATCATCTTACTATGCTGATGGACAGTGACTGCGCTGGAGAGGGTGAGGGCTCGATAATATAGGTGAATGTTGAACCACTGTGTTGTGTATTTGAAACCAACATAAAATTGTATATCAATGATACTTTAATTAAAAAAAGAACAAAGAATCTCTAAAGGATAAAAGAGAAACAGAGAAAGGATGATCTTTTCAATAAATTATGTTGGAAATATTAGATATTCATATGCAAATAAAGAAATGAACTTAATCTACACTTCACACCATAAACAAATATTAACTCAAAGAGGGCTATAGACTTCAGTATAACATCTAAAACTATAAACCTCTTGAAGACGTAGAAAATTTTTGTGACTTTGTTACACCAGTGTTACATACTACACCAAAACACAATCCATTAAAAATACACATACACACGTGTATATGTAACTCACCAAAACTGAGACTTCTGCTTTTCCAGAGAAATTATTAATAGAATACAATACCCTCAGAAAAAATATTTGAAAATTGAACTTCTGCCAAAACACTTGAGACTAAAATATATAAATAACTTTCAATTCTCAATAAGAAAAATACTAGTAAAAAGTGGACAAAACACCTAGAGTATGTACCAATGACAATACATGATGTTCAACATCATTAGTCATTAGGAAAATATAATCTAAATCTACACTATTTAACTATTTTAATATCTCAAATTAAGTGTTGGTTAGAAGAGGAAGCTACTGGAATCCTAACTGACCACTGAAAAACAATTCTGCAGTTTCATAAAAACTTAAACATATATATCTACCTTATGACGCAGTAATTTTACTCTTAGGTATTTACCCAAGAAACCTGAAAGCAAATAATTATACAAAGACTTGTCCATGAATATTCATAGAGGTTTTCTATTTTTGTAATACAAAAACTCTGGAAACAACCCAAACATCCATCAAGTTGAATAGATATACTGTGATATATCCAAACAGTAGAATATTACTCAATATCAGAAAAGAATGAGCTAGTAAGGTATGCAACAACATGAATGAATCTCAAAATAATTAGGAATGCAAAAGAACCCAGAACAAAAAGCACATATAATATGATTCCATTTATATGAAATTATAGAGATTGAAGATGGCAGCATGAGAGGTGAGACAGAGAACTCCTTCCAAAACCACAAACTATACAAAAATATAGTTAATTAATACAATTAATTCTAAAACAGCAACAAGAAAGAAGGCTGAACCAGACTGCATACAGAACTCACGAACAGAGCAGACCTCATGAAACAGGGTAATGTACCCTTAATCTGGCGGACCCAAGACCTTCCCCCACCCCAGCTCACCGGCAGGAGGAAGAGAAACGGAGCTGGGAGGGGGTGGAAGCTTGGTACTGCTGAACATCTAGCCCTAGAGATCTGCTTTGTGAGCAGACACCTATATTGTGTGGTGCTCTGGACGTTGGGGAGCTCGGACAGGCAGAGTGCTTGAGAGACTGACATTCCAGCTATTTGTGGAGGAGGGGATGCACACCTGGCCGCTCTCTGTCAGAGGAGGGACGGGCAGTCTGAGAGGCTTCCTAGCAGCGAGAGGGCTGCTGAAGGGGAGGGGTTTGCACAGAGCTTACTGCTCAGGAGAAGGGATAAGGGCACAAGGTTTTCTGGGCACACTCTGCCCAGCAGATTGGGAACTTTGGGGGGCTTCAGGCGCTCCATACCCCTGGCTGGCTACTCAGCTCCAAGACCACCCACTGTGATATGCAGCCTGCTGAGACTTCCTCCTGGCCTGACACCACTGGCTTGCAAACCGGCAGTCACTGCTCTGGCGTCAGGCCGGCCAGAGAGAGGACTCACCTACAACAACTAGGGATGCCAAGCACAGAAGCATACACCTTTGTGCTCAGTCCACTGGCTGTGATACTGGAGACAGGCAGGGCAGACGGGAGTCAGGAAACAGATCCTTCCTCCCCCCACGCACCAGCTCTGCTCCTCTACGACCCCAAACCTCACTCTAGGAGCTGAGCAGCTCCAGAGACAGGAGTTTCTGCACACTAGTAGGCACCACACAGAAATATGAAACGTCCAAAGAACATGGTACAGACCAAAATCTCACAAAACCGCAGAAAAGGGGCCAAAAGAAACTGAACTCACCAATCTTCCTAAAAGAGAGTTCAAAATAAAAACCATAAACATGCTTATGGAGGTACTGAAAAATATTCAAGAACTCAGGAACAAATTTAAGACGGAGATTCAATCATTAAGAAATCCCATATCTGAGATGAAACATACAATGGAGGGATTTAAAAGCAGATTAGAGGTAGTAGAAGAGACGGTAAATGGAATAGAAATTAGAGAAGAGGAATACAAAGAAGCTGAGGCACAGAGAGAAGAAAGAATCTCTAAGAATGAAAGAATATTGAGAGAACTGTGTGATCAATCCAAACAGAACAATATTTGCATTATAGGGGTACGAGAAGAAGAGGGAGAAAAAGGGATAGAAAGTGTCATTGAGGAGGTAATTGCTGAAAACGTCCACAATCTGGGGAAGGAGATAGTCTCTCAGGCCATGGAGATGCACAGATCGCCCAATACAAGGGACCCATGGAAGACAACATCAAGACATATAATAATTAAAATAGCAAAGATCAAGGATAAAGGCAGACTTTTAAAAGCAGCTAGAGAAAAAAGAAAGTCACATACAAAGAAAAACCCATCAGGCTATCATCAGACTTCTCAAAAGAAACCTTACAGGGCAGAAGGGAGTGGCATGATATATTTAATGCAATGAAGCAGAAGGGCTTTGAACCAAGAATACTCTACCAGGCAAGGTTATCATTTAAATTTGAAGGAGGATTAAACAATTTTCAGATAAGCAAAAGCTGAGAGAATTTACCTCCCACAAACCACCCCTACAGTACATTTTGGAAGAATTCCTATAGATGGAACTATTCTTAAACTTAAATGGATGTCACTCAAGGGATAGACAAAGAGTACAGAATATGATTCATAACATAGAAAGAATGGAGAAGGAAGAAAAAGGAGGAAAAAAAAAGAACCTTTAGGTTGTTTTGGTAGTAGCATACGAAGTGAGTTAAATTTGACTGTAAGATAATGAGGGAATTACCCTTTAACCTTTGGTAACCACAAATCTAAAGCCTGCAATGGCAATAATTACGTATCTATCGATAATCACCCCAAATGTAAATGATCTGAATGCACCAATCAAAAGACATAGAGTTCCTGAATGTATAAAAAAACAAGACTCAACTATATGCTGCCTACAAGAGACTGACTTCAAACCCAAAGACATACACAGACTGAGAGGGACGGAAAAAGATATTTCATGCAACTAATAGTGAGAAAAAAGCAGGAGTTGCAGTACTTGTATCAGACAAAATAGACTTCAAAACAAAGAAAGTCACAAGAAACAAAGAAGGACATTACATAATGATAAAGGGGTCAGTCCAACAAGAAGATATAACTATTATAAATATCTATCCACCCAACACAGGATCACCTACATATGTGAAACAAATACTAACAGAATTAAAGGAGGAAATAGAATGCAATGCATTCATTTTTGGAGACGTCAACACACCACTCACTGCAAAGGACATATCAACCAGACAGAAAATAAGTAAAGAGATAGAGGCACTGAACAACATATTAGAACAGATGGACCTAACGGACATCTACAGAACACTCCATCCAAAAGCAACAGGATACACATTCTTCTCAAGTGCACATGGAACATTTTCAAGAATATATCATACACTAGGCCACAAAAAGAACCGCAGTAAATTCAAAAAGATTGAAATTCTGCAAACCACCTTCTCAGATCACAAAGGTATGAAACTAGAAATAAATTACACAAAGGAAACAAAGAAGCCCACAAACACATGGAGGCTTAATAACATGCTCCTAAATTATCAATGGATAAGTGACCAAATAAAAACAGAGATCAAGCAATACATGGAGACAAATGACAACAATAACTCAACACCACAAATCTGTGGGATGCACAAAGGCTGTGCTAAGAGGGAATGTATTGCAATACAGGCCTACCTCAGGAAAGAAGAACAATCCCAAATGAATAGCCTAAACTCACAATTAATGAAACTAGAAAAGGAAGAACAAATGAGGCCCAAAGTCCATAGAAGGAGGGACATAATAAAGATTAAAGCAGAAATAAATAAAATTGAGAAGAATTAAACAATAGAAAGAATCAATGAAAGCAGGAGCTGGTTCTTCGAGAAAATAAACAAAATAGATAAACCCCTAGCCAGACGTATCAAGAAAAAAAGAGAGTCTACACACAATAACAGAATCAGAAATGAGAAAGTAAAAATCACTATGGACATCACAGAAATACAAATATTTATGAGAGAATACTATGAAAAATTATGTGGTAACAAACTGGATAACCTAGAAGGAATGGAAAACTTTCTAGAAAAATACAACCTTCCAAGGCTGACCCAGAAAGAAACATAAAATCTGAATAGACCAATTACCAACAAAGAAATTGAATTGGTAATCAAAAAACTACCTAAGAACAAAACTCTTGGTCCAGATGGTTTCACAGCTGAATTTTAGCAAACATTTAGTGAAAACATAATACCCATCCTCCTTAAAGTTTTCCAAGGAGTACAAGAAGAGGGAATACTTCCAAACTCATTCTATGAGGCCAGCATCACTCTAATACCAAATCGGGCAAAGACACCACAAAAAGAGAAAACTACAGACCAATATCCCTGATGAACATAGATGCAAACAAAATATTAGCAAACCGAATTCAAAAGTACATCAAAAGGATCATCCATCATGATCAAGTAGGATTTATTCCTGGGATGCAAGGATGGCATTTGAAAATCCATCAACATCATCCACCACATCAACAAAAAGAAAAACAAAAACCACATGATCATCTCCATAGATGCTGAAAAACCATTTGACAAAATTCAACATCCATTCATGATAAAAACTCTCAACAAAATGGGTATAGAGGGCAAGTACCTCAACATTATAAAGGCTATATATGACAAACCCACAGCCAACATTATACTTAACAGCGAGAAGCTGAAAGCTTTTCCTTTAAGATCGGGACCAAGACAAGGATGCCCACTCTCCCCACTTCTATTCAACATAGTTCTAGAGGTCCTAGCCATGGCAATCAGACAATACGAAGAAATAAAAGGCATCCAGATTGTCAAGGAAGAAGTTAAACTGTCCCTGTTTGCAGATGACATGATATTGTACATAAAAAAACCTAAAAAATCTACTCCAAAACTACTAGATCTAATATCAGAGTTCAGCAAAGTTGTGGGATACAAAATTAATGTGCAGAAATCTATGGCATTCCTATACACTAACAATGACCTAGCAGAGAGAGAAATCAGGAAAACAATTCCATTCAAAGTTGCATCAAAATGAATAAAATACCTAGGAGTAAACCTAACCAAGGAAGTGAAAGACCTATACTCTGAAAACTACAAGACACTCATGAGAGAAATTAAAGAAGATATCAATAATGGAAACACATCCCATGCTCATGGATAGGAAGAATTAATATTGTCAAAATGGTCATCCTGCCTAAAGCAATCTACAGATTCAATGCAATTCCTATCAAAATACCAACAGCATTTTTCAACGAACTAGAGAAAATCATTCTAAAATTCATATGGAACCACAAAAGATCCCAAATAGCCAAAGCAATCCTGAGAAGGAAGAATAAAGCTGGGGGGATTATGCTCCCCAACTTCAACCTTTACTACAAAGCCACAGTACCCAAGACAATTTGGTACTGGCACAAGAACAGACCCATAGACCAGTGGAACAGACTAGAGAGCCCTGATATAAACCCAACCATATATGGTCAACTAATATATGATAAAGGAGCCATGGACATACAATGAGGAAATGACAGCCTCTTCAACAGCTGGTGTTGGCAAAACTGGACAGCTACATGCAAGAGAATGAAACTGGATTACTGTCTAACCCCGTACACAAAAGTAAACTTGAAATGGATCAAGCACCTGAATGTAAGTCATGAAACCATAAAACTCTTAGAAGACAACATAGGCAAAAATCTCCCGAATATAAGCATGAACGACTTCTTCCTGAACACATCTCCTCGAGCAAGGGAAACAAAAGCAAAAATGAACTCATGGAACTACATCAAACTAAAAAGTTTCTGTACAGCAAAGGACACAATCAATAGAACAAAAAGGCATCCAACAGTATGGGAGAATATATTTGTAAATGACATATCTGACAAGGGGTTAACATCCAAAATATATAAAGAACTTACACACCTCTACATCCAAAAAGCAAATAACCCTATTAAAAAATGGGCAGAGGATATGAACAGACAATTTTCCAAAGAAGAAATTCAGATGGCCAACAGACACATGAAAAGGTGCTCCACATCACTAATCATCAGGGAAATGCAAATTAAAACCACAGTGAGATATCACCTCACACCAGTAAGGATGGCCACCATCCAAAAGACTAAGAACAACAAATGCTGGCGAGGATGCGGAGAAAGGGGAACCCTCCTACACTGCTGGTGGTAATGTATGCTAGTTCAACCATTGTGGAAAGCAATATGGAGGTTCATCAAAAAACTAAAAATAGAAATACCATTTGACCCAGGAATCCCACTCCTTGGAATCTAACCAAGGAATACAACTTCTCAGATTCAAAAAGGCATATGCACCCCTATGTTTACTGCAGCACTATTTACAATAGCCAAGATATGGAAGCAACCTAAGTGTCCATCAGTAGATGAATGGATAAAGAAGAGGTGGTACATATACACAATGGAATACTATTCAGCCATAAGAGGAAACAAATCCTGCCATTTGCAACAACATGGATGGAGCTGGAGGATATTATGCTCACTGAAATAAGCCAGGCAGAGAAAGACAAGTGCCAAATGATTTCCCTCATTTGTGGAGTATAACAATGAAGCAAAACTGAAGGAACAAAATAGTAGCAGACTCAGAGACTCCAAAAAGGAACTAGTGGTTACCAAAGGGGAAGGGGGTGGGAGGGTGGGTGGGGAGGATGGGAGAAGGGGATTGTGGGGTATTATGTTTAGTACACATGGTGTGGGGAATCACAGGGAAAACAGTGTAGCGCAGAGAAGGCAAACAGTGAATCTGTGTCATCTTACTACAGTGATGGACAGTGACTGAATTGGGGTATGAGTGGGGACTTGATAATATGGGTAAATGTAGTAACCACATTGTTTTTTCATGTGAAGCCTTCATAAGAGTGTATATCAATAATACCTTAATTAAAAAAAAGTAAAAGAAAAAAAAAACCAGTGTGGCTGATCCTGTTTTGAATAGAGAATTATTTGAGAAGGGCAGAGGACTAATCCATTCACTCATTCATTCAATACTAAGTGTCTAAAGTGTTCCAGTCACTGTGCCAGAAACAGAAGATATAAATAAGAATTGTATTCTTTCCCTTATAATCTCTATCTTCTATGAAAGAAATAGTTGATAAGCTAGACTTTATTAAAATTAAGTTTCTGATCTGCAAGGGATGATGTCAGGAGAAGAAAACAAGCCACATACCTGGAGAAAATATTTGCAAAACACACCTGTGTAAAACAAATGCTATCTTAAATATACAAAGAATTTTAAAAACTCAACAAGAAAATGAATGAACTGATTTAAAAGTGAACAGAAGACCTGAACAGAGAC
The DNA here is from genome assembly GCA_032199065.1 of Smutsia gigantea. Classification (NCBI taxonomy): domain Eukaryota; kingdom Metazoa; phylum Chordata; class Mammalia; order Pholidota; family Manidae; genus Smutsia; species Smutsia gigantea. The sequence continues at coordinate 15,271 of JAVSCE010008133.1, read as the reverse complement.
CTCACCAAAGAAGATATGCAGATGGAAAACAAGCATTTGAAAAAATGCTTAATATATGTTATTAGGGAAATGCAAATTAAAACAACAGTGAACTACCACTACATACCTATTAGAATGACTGAAATCCGAAATACTGATAACACCAAATACTGACAAGGATGTGGAGCAACAGGAACACTCATTCACTGCTGGTGGAATGTAAATGGTGCAAACTGTCTGGCAGTTTCTTACAAAATTAATCATATTCTTACCACATGGTCAGCAATTGATATTGTGCTCCTTGGTATTTATGCAGATGAGTTGAAAACATATCCACACGAAACATGCACACACAGGTTTGTAGAAGCTTTATTTATAATTTCCAGAACTTGGAAGAGACTGAGATGTCATTCAGTGATAAACTTCAATACATCAGATAATGGAATATTATTGAACACTAAAAATAAATGAGCTCAAATCATGAAAAGACATGGAAGAACTTTAAATGCATATTATTAAGTTAGAGATTCAAACTAAAAGGGCTACATATTATATGATTTCAACTATATGACATTCTAGAAAAGGCAAAACTATGGAGACAGTAAGAAGATCAAGGTGCCAGGGGGTGGGGGAGGAAGGGATAAACAGGCAGATTGCAGATAACTTTTAGAGCAGTGCAAAAATTCTGTATGATATTACAAAGATATTTGACATCATACATTTTTCAAAATGCATGGAATATACAACATCAAGGGTGAACTCTAATGAAAACTACAGACACTAGTGATATGTTAATGTAGGTTTATGGATTATAACAAATGTAGCACTCTGGTAGGAGATGTTGATAGGGAGTTTGTGGTGGTGGAAGGGGTGGCAGAAAGAATATGGGAATTCTCTGTACTTTCCATTCTATTTTGCTGTGAACCTAAAACTTCTCTAAAAAAAAAGTTCATTAAAAAACTACTGTCTACTAAAAAATGCAGGAAAAAATATCAAATGACAGCATTAAAAGGTCTTCCATGTAGTGAAAACCACAGGAAGCACAGGGAAGAGCAAGAACATACAATCAGACTGCAGAGGAAAAGCAAAGGACATCAAGGACAGATCTCTGCTTATTTTCTTAGAGCAGGAAAATAATTCAAATTCTAAAAAATGCAGAAAAAGGAGAAAAGCTAAGCAAAGTCTTCTTTAAAAAGGAGGAAAATATGTATTTCTAAACAAAAAAAATGGGGTTTGTTTGGTCATTTACACAATTCATAATGTCATTAAGGAAAAAATCAAACTAATTCCTAAGGAGATGTTAAATCTAGATGCTAAATCTAGAAAGAAAACTGACTGAAGGGTCAAAATTTTTCCAAGTTTAATGAAAACTATAAACTCAAGAGAAACAAGGAATACCAAGAAGAAACATGAGGAAATTACACTAAATAATATTATAATCAAACTGGTCAAACCAATGATAAAGACAAATCTAAAGCAGCCAGTAAATAAAGAAACATGCCAGAGGCACTTGGTAAACACCAGGTGGGACTGTAGAGGCCCCATCCCCATGTGGCAGCCTCTGACCCACATGCCCAACCACTGCTACTCACTTTCTTGCAAACCTCATGGTCCCAGGGTCATGGGCTGGAAACCACTCCTGCCTAGCATCATCTGGGCCCTTCCATAGACTTCAGCCCAGGGCCAGGATGTTCCAGAGCCCCATTCAGCCATTTGTGAAATTCTTACTTGAGCTCTGTGTGAACACCGCCAACCTTGGGGCCCCTTTGCTGGTCTCTGTGGTCCTCTGAACACCAGGCTGTCTTGCGCCACTCAGCCTGACCTGAGGACATCCTGTATTGCAGACATATCAAGTCTGCTTTGTGAGTACAGCAACAGACATCTTACCCATCTCCTAGAGGCTGGTTTGTTTGCATTCATCAAACATACATGCATAAAGTGAGGGAGGGGAAAAGCACCCAAGTACCCACCACACAGGTTTGAGACACAAAAAAATATAAGAAAAAATAAAAGAAAAAGAAAAAAAGAAAAAAAAGTCTGTCAACCATGAATTCTATACTCAGAGAAAGTATCTTCTTTTAAATGAAGATGCCAAGAGAATTAATCACCCAGACTCTAATTATAAGAAATGTTAAATGAAGTTTTTTAGGCAAAAGGAAAATTACACTAGTTGGGGATATGAATCCACAAAAAAGAATAAAGAGCACTGAAATTAATAAGTATATTAATAAGTACACATACAAATACCAAATATATACATGTGATTTTTAACTACTTTTTAAGCAAAAAGAATAACAATGCATAGGAATTATATGTGTAAATGATTTACATGTTGGTAAATGAGGTGAATTACATGATAATAATAACATATAGGCCAGGAAAAGGAAAATATACTATTGTGTGGTAAAGTGGTACAAAGTCATCTGAAAATAAACTATGATGAGTTAACTTGTATACTTTAAACCCAAAGCCAACAGCTAAAAGAAAAAGTTGACATTAATAAACAACAAAGGAAATAAATAAATTTTTTAGATCTTCAGTTAATCTAAAAGAAGACAAAAAATAGAGGAAAAAGTGTCAAAAAACATATGGCATAAATAGAAAAGAAATAACAAGATGGCAGATTTAAATCTAACCACATCAGCAATTATATTAAACACAAATAATTTAAATACCCTACTTAAAAGGCAGAGATTGTCATATTGGACACAAATGCAAGACCCAAATACATATTATCTATAAGAAATCATTTAAGATAAAATAGATTAAAAGTAAACAGATTATTTTCATACCATGCTAATACTAATCAAAAGAAATATAGAGTGTCTATACTGATAACAGACAAGACAGATTACAGAGCAAAGAATATTAACAGGGCTAAAGAAAGTCATTTAAAAATGATAAAGGAGCCCAGAAATAAAACTAAACATATATGGTTAATTAATACATCTCAAAGGAGGAAAGATATGCAATGGGGAATAGACACTCTCTTCAATAAATGGTGTTGGGAAAACTGGACAGCTACATGCAAGAGAATGAAACTGGATCACTAACACCATACACAAAAGCAAATTCTAAATGTATTAAAGGCCTAAATATAAGACATAAAAGCATAAAACTCAGCAGAAAACATAGGCAGAAAATCTCCTGAATATCAGCATAAGTAATTTTTTTTTTCTGGATGTCTCCCAGGCAAGGGAAATAAGCAAAAACAAACAAATGAGACTACATCAAATTGAAAAGCTTCTGTACAGCAAAGGACACCATCAACAAAATGAAAAGACAACCTACTGTATGGGAGAATACATCTGTAAATGATATATCCAATAAGGGACTAATATTCAAAATATAAAAATAACTGATATAACCCAAAAAAAAACCCCGCAAATAACAATTAAAAAATGAGCAAACAACCTGAATAGATATTCAAAGAAGACCTACAGATGGCCATCATCACATGAAAAGATGCTCCTCATCACTAATCATCAGGGAAATGGAAATCAAAACCACAGTGATTATCATTTCACAACAGCTGAAATGGCTACTATCCAAAGGACAAGAAACAAGTGTTGGTGAAGGACGTGAAGAAAAAGGAACCCTCCTACATCTTTGGCAGGAATGCAAAGTGACCCAGTCACTATGGAAAGCCGTATAGAGATTCCTCAAAAACCTAAGAATAGAAATACCATACAACCCAGTAATTCCACTTCCAGGAATTTACCTGAAGAAAACAAAATCATTGATTGGAAAAGATATATGCACTCCTATGTTTATTACTGCATTATTTACAAAAGCCAAGATACGGAAGCAACCAAAGTGTCCATCAACAGATGAATGGATAAAGAAGATGTGGTACATATACACAATGTAATGTTACTCAGCCACAAAAAAGAAAGAAATCTTGTCATCATTTGCAACATGAATGGACTTAGAGGGTATCATGCTAAGTGAAATAAGCCAGACCGAGAAAGACAAATACCATGTAATTTCACTTACAAGTGGAATCTAAAGAAACAAAATAAAACAAAGGAACAAAACAGAAACCAACTCAGAAACACTGAGAAGTGACTGGCTGTTACCATGCGGCAGGGATTGGAATGTGTGGGTGAAATAGGTGAATGGGATAAAAAGTCATAAAATCTCAATATTAATTAATGATAGGGATGAAAGTATAGCATAGAAAATATAACCAATAATTCTGTAATACCATTCTATGTTGACAGTAACTACACTTGTTGGGGCAAGCATTTAATAAGGTAGGTAACTGTCAAATTACCATGTTGTATATTGAAACCAATATAATATTGAATATCAACTATATTTCAATTTAAAATGTTTTAAATACTGTTAAAGCGGTTAACTAATCAAGTGATAAGAATCTTATACATTTATACACCTTAAGTCAGAACCTCAAAATACACAAAGCAAAAACTAATACAACTGTAGAAAGGAACAAATACAACATTTTAGTCAGATTTCACCACCCCTCTTTTGATAATTGATAAAACAAATAGAAAGACAATAAAGACATAGAAGATTTGAACAACACTATTAAATTTGAACTAACTGGCATGTATAAAGCACTGAACTCAACATCAGCAGAATATACAATTGACCCTTGAACAGCATGGGTTTAAACTGCTCAGGTCCACTTATATATGGACTTTTTTCAATAAATATTGGAAAAATTTGGGGAGATCTGTTGACAGTTTGAAAAAAAAGCATTTTATTTTCTCGAGCTTACTTTGTTGTAAGAATACATTATATAATAGATACACAAAATATGTTAACGTTCATGTTATTAGTAAGGCTTCTGTTCAAAAGTAAACTATTAGTAAAGTTTTGGGGGAGTCAGTTATACGTGGATTTTCAACTGAGGGGTTGATGCCCCAACCCCCATGTTTTTCCAGTGTCAACTGTACATTCCTTTCAAATGTATATAGGCATGTACCAAGAGAAAATATATTCTAGGAAGAGAACCTCATTTTTCTGCACCTTAAAGTGAGATGATTATTTGTGTTTTTGGGGACAGAGGGAAGTCAGAGGTCAGGGCCTAATTTGGAAAAAATAGCCAAGGAATTTTATAGGGTCAGAAAAATCTAATATCCAAGCTGAAGTTATCTGTGTTGTATTTGCTCCTTCCCTTCATCATATAACCCCAAATCACAGTGAATGTCTTATATTCACAGCTGCCTCTTGTGAGCAGTATGGGATAAGAAGGACATAAAACAAAGGAGAAGGAAATGCTCCCACATTTGACTTGAAGCCAGGGCAGAGGTGAAGAAGAAAACTCAAGGCTCATAGTAATGTGAATTCAACAAAAGCAGGAAACGAGTTAGAATTGACTATCACAAATATATTGGCAAAAACCCTGATGGCATAAGACTTGTCGTAAAACATAATTGCAGAGTTTGACTTGACCTTATCCTGATGCTCAGGAGCAAGGTGATCTCAGTGAACATCTGTTTCAAGATTTTTTTTTCTCCCTCAATCAGTCACCATAAAAGAAAAGAAAGAGCTTATATTTACTTCTCTGTTGTTATGAAGGATTCCAAAGCCCTCCACCTAGAAGGCAAAAGTGGCTACAAATAATTTGTCTTTAAATAATATTTCTATTATATACCACCCAATTTAATTTGAGTATAGTATCTCAAAAGTCACAGCAAGAAGTTGACACCAGCAATGAAACAAAAATGAGAAAAAATGTAGAATATCTGCAGGGAGGGAAAGCAGACATATAAACAAAGACTTATTTCCCAGGGTGTACATGAAGGCTAAACTCCAGCTGCTTGTGTGTTTCTGCCTCCACATATTTTTAACAGTTTTCAACAGATAGGAGCAGGGATATGCAAATCAAACCCTTTTTCTGGCTTACAGTACAAGCAGACAGTAAAACAAAACATGAGCTTTGGGATAATCATAATAATCAAACTGTTTTAAAATATCTCCTTCATATGGTAGAGTGCTTGGGGATCAGTCACCTGGAGGAGTTCAAGGAGGCTATTTGACAAAATTCTCTGCATTTGAACTTGTGAGAGATACTGAACCTTATTACCACTCATCCGTTCCCACTGGTCAGTTTCCTTCTAAAAGTTAAAAAGCTCCCTGGTCTCACTGCTTGGACCATAGGGCCGTTACACAAAGAACATCTGAATCACACAGGGCCCCCATGACCAGGAACTTCAGTGGGACAGAAATGGTCCCACAGCAGGGAGAATGTTTTAACACTGTGAAATCAGTATATGACACTGCTTATATGACTGTATTTTTACTTGTATGGATTGCCAAGATATTACTCTATAAAATTGGTGAAGTTGTCTGGATTACTCCCTTTTGTGTCTCTAGTACCTAGCACAGTGCCTACCTAACACAAGAAGGTACTTAAATATTGTACAACTGGATTATGGGCAAATTCAAAGAGTATGAACAAGCCTGAAACTGTCTAAAAAAAAGTCTGTGATCCTGGCCATGAGCTTCAACCAAGTGGTAATAAATCAGGTGTCCCCCTGAGAGATGGAGCTGTGATTTTTCCCAGCTATCAAAGCAGGACAATTCCTTAAGCTCCAGTGACATGTGGCAACAAGGGTAGTTAAGGTTACAGGGATTTAAGGAAAGCATTTGTGGGGTTTTTTCTCAGCATATTAAGTAACAAAGTTCAAACTGTAAGCCATCTATGAAATAAGCAGTTTTACAAATGATCTCCTTCCTCCTCTGGGCCTTTTTAACAGTACTTTTCCAGCACTGAACTCTTTTTTCCCTACTTCACTATGGCCCACTTCCTCCTCATTCCTCTGCCCTAAGTAAGCCAAATTAGTATTCATGTAATCAGCAGCCAAATAATACTAAACATCTCCTATTTTAAAAGATAACAATTTGATAAGTACATGTTTAGAAATGCATTATGACTGCTAAGAACTTGGTATGTTACTCTTCTCAGGTATATTTGCATGTGCATCAGAAGAAACTTTATCTTAACTCAAGAGAATGCATGAAAATGGGGATAGCTGAGGAACCAATGAACCTGGATAAAAATTTGTTTTTAAAGATGAAGGCCATATAGCAGGAATTTTAATTCAGCATGGAAAGAATAGTTTGTCTTCATCTAAACTAAGTGGGAGAAACAGAAAACCAATTTGATTTGTGGTACTCCTTTTACTGACTTAAAGACATTTAATCTAGAAGAGTATTTTCAGTAGAAAAGCAAGAAATCTAAAATTCAGTAAGACCATTGTAGAGTTTTACTTCCTCTCTATGAAAACTGCATATAACCTTTCATATGTATGCTTCTTTATTAGGCATTAGCTGATAACGTAAATCATACTGTGTTTTGTAAAAAGACTAAAAAAACAGACATGGTAAAAGATTCTCAATTTCCCTTTTGCCCTCGACCATGGCCTCATCTACCTTTCGTCCTCTCCCTTCCTACCGTTTACGTGCTTGTATGTGTATGTGTGTGTGTATGTGTATTCTGTTTATATTACTCTGTGCACAGAAACTTTTATTTGAACACTAACATTCACATTAAGATTTTGAAAAGAAAATTCATTAAGTAACGCAAACAGGCTTTAAGTAGGGAAAACCTGATGACCAACTGACTGAGCTGAAGCAGGGGTGTAGTTTTATAGGGTTTGGAAGAGAGGGGAATGTTTATCTTTGTGGTTTGGCTGCGTAGACAGACCTGCTACAGATTTTACCAAAAACATCCTCTCCTTCATAACTAACTGGGGTCAGGTGGGATGACATAGGGGTTTGACAAGGTGTGGCTACTCAAGGGCAAGCAGTAGATGAATTTTCCCTTATTCAATTTCTCCCCTTCATCTGATTCATTTTTCCCAATTTCCTTATCTTTGCCATCTAAGATAATATCAAAAGTAATTTGCCATGGATTCCTCAAGATCATTTATTAACCACTTGCAAACCTTCTGCTTAGAAGAGCAATCTGCTTACTCTTGAGTTACAACTGACTGTTGAACCTGTATGCATGACAATTTTTTACCTATTAAAATTCCCATTTTGATGGATTCACAGATTTTCTGAGTTGAAAAGGAGACTTTGAAAGTCACCATTCATTTTTGCAGCGATATTTCCCACATAATTACATAGCAATAATAGCATCTTTACATTACCGAATATATTTTACAATATACAAAGCATACACGTATGTAGGTTTTTTGGTTTGAGTATGAACACACACAGACATACAGAAACATCCAGTCTATCCTTAAAAACTACTCATAATGGTAGGCTTATTACATTTAAGGCTGTCTACTCAGTCTAACAGAAATCATGCCAGCCAGAAAGGCAAATGTAGTTCTTTGATATGGATAGCTGAATCTCAGTGGTTCCAATCTCTCACCTGCACACCTGCAAGAAGTCCAGTTTTCCCAGGAAGTCCTGGGAATCCTCAGAGGTGTTTATGTGCTGTGGTCCTTGCTTACCACTCTAGCCAGTCTGCCTGGGATTTTTCCACAGCAACTCCAGACATTTCTGCAAGTCTCTACTCCAGTCTCAAATTCTGGCACACCTCTGTTACTGGAACTGGATGCCATCCCTCGAATTTGAGCCTGGAAACATGTGTCTTGCTCACAGAAAGCACTTCTGTATTATTCTTGTCTCTCAGACAGCCTTTGGCAAAATTGCTTGGACCCAGAATTGTTAAGTCAAGATGGTTCTTTCAATTTTCACATACATATTAACTTTCTCCTCAGGGCGTCCACACACACACACACACACACACACACACACACACACACACACACACAGAATGGCTAGATCAAGACAAAATACAAGATTAGCCACAACTGGGTAACTAAAACTGTCATTGCTTTCCAAAACACCTGGGCTATTATTGAACCTGGGCTACACTTTATCTACTTTTATGATGAGTTCTCTCTTGGGGCCAGCTTTGCTTTTCTTGCCATCTGACTCTCACAGAGCCACTCCTGTCAGTAGTACCTTTTAAAATATACTTGAAACCTAGTTTTGAACAATACAGGCATACTTCATTTTATTGTGCTTCACTTTATCGCACTTTGCAGATATTGTGTTTCTTACAAATTGAAGGTTTATAGAAACCCTATTGAGCAGGTCTGTTGACACCATTTTTCCAACATCATCTGCTCACTTCATGTCTCTGTGTCACATTTTGGTATTTCTCATAATATTTCAAACATTTTTATTATTATTTTATTTGTATGGTGATCTGTGATCAGTGATCTTTGATGATGTTATTATTGTAATTGTTTGGGGGCACTACAAACCACACCCACATAAGGCAGGGAACTTAAGCACTAAATATTGTGATATGTTCTGGCTATACCACCAACCAAATTGAAAATGAAAGCTAGAAATGATTAAGTTTAGTGAGGAAGGCAAGTTAAAGTCCGCTGAGATAGACCTCTGCACCAGTTAGCCAAGTTATGAATGCAAAAGAAAAGTCCTTGAAGGAAATTAGAAGTGCTACTCCAGTGAACACACAAATAATAAGAAAGGAACTTCACTGCTGATCTGGAGGAAATTTTAGTGGTCTCAATAGAAGATCAAGCCAGCTACAACATTCCCTTAAACCAAAACCTAATCCAGAGCAACGCCCTAACTCTTTTCAATTCTGTGAAGACTGAGTGGGTGAAGAAGCTGCAGAAGAAAAATCTGAAGCCAGCAGAGGTTGTTCCATGAGGTTTAAGGAAAGAACTTCACCTCCGTAACATCAGAGTGCAGGTGAAGCAGCAAGTGCTGACGTGGAAAGTGCAGCAAGTTATCCAGAAGATCTGGATACGATCATTAATGAAGCTGAATAAACTAGACAACAGATTTTCAATGCAGATGAAATAGCCTTCTGTTGGAAGAAGATGCCATCTAGGACTTTCATAGTTAAAGAGAAATAGTCAATGCCTGGCTTCAAAGTTTCAAAGGTCATGCTGACTCCCTACTTAGAGGCTAATGTACCTGGTGACTTTAAGTTGAATCCAATGCTCATTGACCATTCTGAAAATCTGAGTGTCCTTAAGAATTATGCTAAATCTACTCTTCCTAGGCTCTGTAAATGAAAAATTTTAAAGCCCAGATGATAGCACATCTGTTTACAACATGGTTTACTGAATATTTTAAGCCCATTATTGAGACTTACTGCTCAAGGGGAAGAAAAAAAGATTCCTTTCAAAACATTACTGCTCACTGACAATGCACCTGGTCACCCAAGAACTTTGATAGAAATGGACAATGAGATTAATGCTGTTTTTGTGACTGCTTAACACAACATCTATTTTGCAGCCCATGGATCAAGGAGTAATTCTACCTGTCAAGTCTTATTATTTAAGAAATACATTTTGTAAGGCTATAGTTGCCGTACATAGTGATCCCTCTAATGGATCTGGGCTTAGTAAACTGAAACCCTGGGAAGGATTCTCCATTCTAGATGCCATTAAGAAAAGTCATGATTCAAAGGAAGAAGTCAAAATATCAATATGACAGGAGTTTGGAAGCAGATGATGCCAACCCTCATGGATGACTTTAAGGGGTTCAAGATTTCAGTGGAGAAAGAATTCAGTGCTCCAGCTAAAATCCAACTTCAGTAGAGTATAATTGGATATATCCCTCCCTTAATTTGAATACCATATTTCTATCAAGAAGTCCTGGGATTGGATTTTTGTCTATCTATCAATACTAGGCAGATACTGAACAGTTAAGTTCACCCTAATCAGATCACACCACTCTACTTAACATAGTACTAGTCAAGGTCTCTAATGACCTTCATTTGCTAAAACAGTGAGCAAAGCAATTCATATATCAAGCTGCTCACTGCCCATCTGCACTAACAGGTATCTCAGACTTAACATGCTCAAAAGCATATTATTTTCTATTATCAAACCGTATTATTTCCTCTCCTAATGTATCCCACCCATACTCTCCCTCATCAGAGTTTCTCAGTTACTGTTAATGTCCTCCTTCCATTTGCTCAGGCCAAACAACTTGGTGTTATCCTTGAATGCACTTTACACAACCCCTGTCTAATTCATCAGCAAATCTAGTCAGCTCTTCCTTTAAAATATATCCAGAATTTCTGCCAGCACATCTTGCATCTCTCCCCATTACTGCCTTGATTCACAGACATCTCTCACCCGGCTTGGTACAACAGCATTCTAATTAATCTCCCTAGTTGTCAACACAGCAGCCAAAATGATCCTGTTATAACACAAACCATCTCACAGCACTTTTTTCAGTATCCTCTGACAGCTTGGCATCTCATTGACAGTAAAAGCCAAAAAGTCTTCACAATGGTCTACCAAGCCCTGCAAGCCCTGCCTCCGTCTTACCTCTCACAGCCCTCCCCTCACTTTCTCTGCTCCAGCCACCCTGGCCTCCTTGCATCCTTGAACACTCCAGGCACACTCCAGGCTCAGGCCTCCTGGAATGTTCTTCCCACAGATACTCACATATGCTGCTCCCTCATCTCCTTCAAGTGTGCATTCAAATACCCTTATTAAAAAAAAGAACTGGAGTTTTAATAGGCTATTACTAAAAATTATTTCCAAGAACAGACAAAACTCAATTATTTTTCTACCATATCCATTAGAATGTTTTGGTATTTCAGAATAAGAAAGATTTTTTTGAAATTTTTATAATTCTAATTTTAGAAAAAAATAACTCAAAACATGTTTCATTTCTAGCTCTTGATTTTTATGATCTATTACAGTTTCCTAAGTCTAATATTTATGTCTTTCTTTTCTGAAATGTTCTTAGGAGATTTGATTGGTCAAGATCCCTTTGTCAGATGCCCACTCTGCACCCCTGGAAGTTACACCCCTGCCCCCATACATGTCTAGAGCTTCCCACATCCATACCTTTACACACACTGCACCTCCACTGAGATCCCTCCTCCCACACTCAGACTGTTGAAACTCTTCATATATACGCTATGACCCAGATCAGACACTGCTTCCTCCATGAAGCTTTCTCTGATCTCTCCTGCAAAAGGTATCTCTTCTTCTTGGAAATGTACAGCACTGATCTGCACATCTTAGTGTGTCCATTTTTGTGTATGTTCGCCTATGTCCCCTAAATAGGTTATTATGTGCTTCCTGATATTATAAACTATATTTTGCTATTTTACTCCCCACAGTGCTTAAAAGTGTCTCATATAAAATTCAATAAAATGTTCATTGAATAATTAGATAAGAATGGGATGAGTACTAATTAAATATAAATAAGTAAACATATTCTTATACTGCCCCATTTTAAATTATCACTGTTTTTGTTAATTAAACTTATTCAAATAAGTGTCATTGTTATCTTAATATTAATGAAAAGTACTTGAATTGCCTCCAATCATTTTGAGGTAATTATTTAAAATATATTTTCATTATTAAAAAAATACCTGCTACTAGTATTTTACTTGCCTGTTTTCAGGTGTGGTTGCATTTATATAGAAGTATGCACAGTACATATCTGTCTGTATATATTGAACACTGATTCAAATGCATAAATATTCAGCAATGGTAATCCACTCAGCAAAACATGTGTACATATGCACAAGTTATATTTTCTATGTAGGTTTGTGTGTGTTTGTGTGGGCATCACATAACTTTTCAAGTAGGACTACTGATCAAAGATGGGAGTAACTAATATAAAAACCCTTAAGCATTTCCAAGGGCCAGAGTACTTTGAAGTATTTCAGCAAGAACATATTGACCTCTTTTGGGAAAAGGATTGTGTGCAGCAATCAGACATGACTATCCAATGTTGAAGATCAAAGGGTATTGACTGTAAGCTGCAGTTGCCATAGCTACTGAGCCCTCTGAATTTACTATAGTTCTCTTATTACAAGCACAAGATTTACAGTTAAGACCTTCTTTATTGACTTGAGGGGTTATCTGTTCACTAATACTGGGAGTTTAATGATTTTCAGCCCATGTTGTTTTGCTAAATTGAATCTGATTCAGTGAAATTAAAATTAAAATACAATATTATCAAGGCACACATTCATAACAAGCCCCAACTCTATCAGTCTTTTTAGGATGTGCAAAATATCCTAAGAGTAATGCCAGTCTTAGAGGATAAGATGTTTATGAAGTATTTTTATATAGGGTTGGTTCTCAATTGACTGTAACACCTCAATCCAAAGTCCAGTGGCAAGGTTGACAAGTAGGACCAAGCCAGCCCATCTCAAATTGCCTCGCACAAAATAGGTTAATGCCTTTTCCCTGGTGACACAAAGTAGATTTCTGAAGCTAGGTTCTGAATTCCAAAATCTCAATCATCAAAGCACATGTGGTTATCTAAAGCTACTTTCTAAAACCTTCCTTCAAATGAGGATTTTTTTAACATAATCTTACATTTGGTTGCCTTCTCTACAACAGATCTGGTTCTCAATTTCTTATGAGGTATATTATTCTAAAAACCACTTAATTTGGTCATCTAAATTCTCAATAGATATTTGCCTGTTAGGCCACTGCTCCCAAAAATGTATTTTCATAAGTAAATGGGGTGGTTGGCAGAGAAAGAGGAAAAATGAAGAAGCCAGCCAGTAAGTCTCCAGCTACTTGTGGGGGCAACTGGATTCTCCACCATTGTTAGTTGCCTTTATGCTCATAAATGTACCCTTGTGCTGACAGCCTAAGGCCTTTGTGGAAAGAATTTTCTAAGGAACTTCTCTTGCCTTCTTGTTGATCATTCTGGAAATCAAAAAATATGCAGTAAGTTCAAAAGTATGATCCCAGCAGTCAGGCCACGTTTGAATTCTTGGTCAACTCATTAAGCCCCAGTTTCCTCAACTGTAAATTTTTAAAAAATGGTTTCTACTTCATGGTGTTTTGTAAAAACATAATAAATTAATATATGTGAAATTCTTAGCTGAGTGCCTGACACATAATAAGTTCTCAAAGTTAGGGTATATTGTTTTCAGAACTCCCTATTCTGCTAAGTTTTTTAAAGAAAGAAGGAAAAGATGAAGAAAAAAACTGTTGTAATTTGAGTATCTTTTTAGAAGGTATAAAAAAGTCACTTCTAAATTTATTGTACAATCCCCTGTTCCTCTCTGATCATCCAATGCATTTTAAGTTTTGTTCTCAGGAAACATTAATCTTTTGGAAAATGTCACAGTTATTGTCTTGCCAATGGTTTTCAGCCCTGGGCAAGTTCACTATGGATTTAGTGAGACTGAGGAATGACAATGGAACGTTCTTGGGGTAAAGGGTTTATTACCCAGCTTGTTCTCCCGATGACAGGTCGAGCACTAGAATTATATCTGCATCGAACAGTCTGCAGATCAGTAATCCTCCTTCATCTCTGCCTCCACCCAGAACACTGGGCAGAGCTCTTTATATAGTGATTCAGTCAATAATAGCTTATTGCCTATGGGTGTGGAAGCAGTAGCCTAGCAGTAGGCCACATCATCAAGTAGTTTAGGTTCAGGTGAGGATCCTGGCCATAGGAACTTCCAGTTTTCCCACAGTTACACTATGGAACCTAACAGGAATACTTAATAGTAATTAGAAACAGTGACTACTTATTCAAGTTCAGATCATTTAGGACAAAATGAAATTGGAGCAGGTATTGGCAACTAATTACTAAGGTTTACTCTAGTTCCCCAATTGGGAAAAAAATTTTTTCTGTTGTATTTTTAAGCTCTTTTGTGGAGTGCCATCTGCAGCCTTAAAAAAAAAGAGAAGAAAGAAACCACAGTAAAGTACATCGGTACATTGAACTACAAGGCTAGATGCCATGACCATAGTTTCCTTAGTAATAATGGCCTAAGTCCATATGGCCTTAACTAGACACACAAATAAATGGGTATACTGGTAAGAAATAAAGTTTTTTGTTTAATATACAAAAGCATCACACCCTCATTTCCTTGCCTTCAAGAGTTTCATCAATAAAGAACATGAGATAATGATGTGCAGCTATGTAATAAAATATCAGAATCTGTTTAATATCCATTTGGAACATAACTCAGTATCTATATCTGTTTAAAATACTGTAGGGTGTAATCATCGAATAGAAATCAAGCTGGAAAAGTAGTGTATGTGTCTTGCCAATAGGTTTCAGCCCCAGACAAGTTCATGATGGGTTCAATGAGACCAAAGAAATGACAGTGGAAAGTTCTTGGGGTGAAAGGGTTTATATGCGCAGAGCACTGGGCAGAGCTCTTTATATAGAGTCAATAACAACGTATTGCCCACACATGTATAGTGAGCTGGCCGACCAGGGCCAGGTGAGAATCCTGGCCACAGGAACCTTCACTTTATCCACACTCCACCCCTCCAGGATTCCTGCCTCTCAATTTATGTGCCCTCAA
>JAVSCE010008132.1:0-19304 GCA_032199065.1 Smutsia gigantea | reverse complement strand
CCTTGAGTTTACCTTTGTGTATGGGGTTAGACAGTAGTCCAATTTCATTCTCTTACATGTAGCTGTCCAGTTTTTCCAACAACAGCTGCTGAAGAGGCCGTCATCTCCCCAATTGTGATATCTTTCTTTATATTTAATAGCAATTCTTGATTTTAAGACAATGTCTGAAATTTGTATAGCTACACAAGTTTATTGATATATGTTTTCATCACACACTTTTTTATTATTGTATTTAAAATTTGATCTTCTGTATACTTCATGTTTGTCTCTTTTAAGCAGCATTTTTCTGGGATTTTATCTAGTCTAACAATCTTTGTCTTCAAATAGGATGAGTTAGACTTTAAAATTTGATGTAATCACTGATTTATTTATGTTCATTGACTCTTTCCTCTGTCGTTTCCATTCTACTATGTTTTTCTATTAAGTGAAATTTGTTTTTGTCTGTTTTTTGTGTTTTCTTTTGTTATTTTTTTTCTATGAAGGCATTTTCCAGTTCTAAACTTTCTATGTGATTCCTCTTTATGTAATGATTTTTTTCTGATATATCCTTTTCGTCCATTAGTTTTAAGAGAGTTTGTGACCGCTTCCTAAATCATTTGTTTAATAGATGTTTTATATAGTTTTCGGATTGTTCCAACATGTGTGTCATCTTGGCACACATTTGCTTCTGTTTCATGTGCACTGATATATGCCTCACTTATGTATCCTAGATATTTTAACTGCATTATGAAACACTAAGTCATGTTTAATCCTGAGAATACTGTTCATCTTTTCATCTTAGAAAGCAGCTGGCCTGGTTACTTTGAAACCACAACTTCTGTCCTACGTCTGTAAGCTGTGGTTCTAATGACAGTTCAGTTTTCAAAGCATCTGTAGTGCAGTTCTGATTTTGTCCACTGTGTGTCATCACTGGAATCAGGGCCTTGGTTTATCCATTAGTTCGGTGTTCAAAGTTTTTTCTGTGCTGAATAGGATCAGATCCACTGCTTGAGCCATTTAAGGATGAGCCCAGTGTTTCACAAACAATGTGATGGGTTCACTGTCCAAGCTCTTTCCTCTCAGTGATACCTCCTTTTTTCTCTGTGGTTCTACTTTTCAGTTCTCCATCCAAAACGTTGATTTGATTGCCTGAGTTTGCTATGTAGTTTTGCAATTTTATCTGTATGATATGGCCCAAGCTATAAGAGGAAAGACAGAGAAAGAGAGAAACAATTTCTTTCCCCATACTCTAAGAACTAGCAATCCACTGAATAGAGTTTTGGCTCTATTTTCCCTTCCATCAGAGTTTGGCTTCTGCTGCCAAAATTACTATAGAATTACTTGGAGTGAGGAAAAACAGAGGTTAATATACATAGATATATATATAATATGGGATTTTTCACACTCTCTGAACTTGGTAAGTTCCTTTTCCTTCCCCTCTAGCTGGAACTACAGGGCTTCTCCTGGAGGTCTCTTTTTCTGCACTCTGGTGCTACCTCTATCCATTCACTTCAGGCTGGGAGATACTGGTGGGGAAAAATGGTAAATTTGCCTTCATTTTGGGGGCATTTCAATTTCCAGTGGCCTTCCCTAACCTGACTGCTAGTATTTACTTTTTCGAGAGCTCAAAGGACTGCCTTATGCATTCTATCCAGGTTTTACAGCTGTATACAGTGAGAGAAATGCAATGGAATGAGTTTACTTCATCTTATCCAGAACTGAAAGTTCTGAGGGTCTTTCTTACTTTAAGCATTCTAAATATCACCCTTGGCCTTTGTCATCTTTCCTTTCCACTTTATTATTTACGGATTTTCTTTTACTATTTTTCCATTCTTTGGAAGAAAGGAAGCTAAGTAGGCTAGCAATAAAACTGGTAAGGGGATGTAAATTTAGAAAGGGATACAGACTTTCAATTTATAGATAAAAAGGAATAGAAAACAAGCAGTACTATTATTTCTGGAAAAAACATGGTGGCATGAGAAGTGAGGTGGAAATCTCACAAAAGCACATATATTTTGAAAATACAGCAAATACAACTATTCCTAAAAGAGTGACCAGAAGTAAGAGTTCACCAGCCAGTCTACCTCTGGGAGAAGTCAACATCTCATGGAAAAGGGTAAAGTAAAAAGCTGAGACCTGGCGGGACCTGAGCACACCCCCGGCCCCAGCTCACCTGTGGGAGGAAGACAGTCAGAGCGGGGATGGAGTGGAAGCACAGGACTGCTAAATACCCAGCCGTGGAAATCTACCCCGGGAGCACAGACCCACACTGCATGGTGTTCTGGAGATTAGAGGGGCTGAAAACCAAAGTCAGAGACTAAGATTGTGAACAGTTTCCCACAACTGGCTGCCCTAGGACAAAAGAAAAGCAGGGGCTTTAAAAGACTTCTCAACATTCAGAAGGCTGCTAAAGGGGCAAGGGTTTAGGAGAAGTACCAGGTGGACAAAATCATCCCGGCACACTCAGCCCAGAAGGTGGGGAACTTTCAGGAGCTTCAGGCTCTCCATCCCCCTGGTTGGCAATGCAGCCCTGAAGTCCCTCACTGTGAGAAGCAGCCTGCTACTTAATCCTGCCAACTGGCACCTGCATGCTAACCTGCTGTCCCCGCCATTGCTACAGACCAGCTGGAGGGCAGCCCCACCTAGAGCAACTACACAGGTTAATGCAGAGGCTTCTCCTTGCTTGTGGCTAACCAACCCTGTCAGTGAAAACAGGCACAGTGACCAAAAGAACTCCCAGCAAACACCCATGCTGCTTGCCTGTGACCCCTGCCATTGCCTAGGCCAGCAGGAAGGCAGTCTCGCCCACGGCAGTTTAGGGGATTAACCCAGAGGCCGCTCCATGTGCGTGGCTAACCAGCCCTGTTAGCAGAGACAAACACTGCAACTGGTAAGCATGAAAGGGCTTTGTCTTCATGGCAGACAACCACACCGCTTGCCTGCAAAACGTGCCATCACCCTAGGCCATCCCTAGGGCCACCCTGCCCATGGCAGCTGGGGGATTTACCCAGATGTCACGCCCTGCATGCAACTAACAGGCCCAGAGAGCAGAGACAGGCACCGTGACGGGGAAACCGGAAAGGACTTTGTCCTCCAAACATACACCCACACCCACTTCCATCGCTCCAGAACCTTCTTCAGTCCAAAATCCCTCAAACACCAGAAACAGGGCATGGGGAGACTGAAATCACCAATCTTCCTGAAAAAGAATTCAAAATAAAAGTCATAAGCATGTTAATGGAGCTACAGAAAAATATTCAAGAGCTAAGGGACAAATTCAGGAAGGAGACAGACACCTTAAGAAATACAGTAACTGAAATGACACAAACAATGGAGGGATTTAAAAGCAGATTAGATGAGGTAGAGGACCTGGTAAATGGAATAGAAATTAGAGAACAGGAATACAAAGAAGCTGAGGCAGAGACAGAAAAAAGGATCTCTAGGAATGAAAAAATATTAAGAGAACTGTGTGACAAATCCAAGCAGAACAATATTCACATTATAGGGGTACCAGAGAAGAAGAGAGAGAAAAATGGATAGAAAGTGACTTTGAAGAAATAATTGCTGAAAACATCCCCAATTTGGGGAAGGAAATGGTCTCTCAGGTCATAGAAGTGCACAGATCTCCCAACAAAAGGGACCCAAGTAAGACAACACCAAGACATATAATAATTAAAATGGCAAAGACCAAGGACAATGACAGAGTATAAAAGCAGCCAGAGAGAGAAAAAAGATCACCTACAAAGGAAAACCCATCAGGCTAACATCAGACTTCTCAGCAGAAATCTTACAGGCCAGAAGGGAGGAGCATGATATAGTCAATGCAATGAAACAGAAGGGCCTTGAACCAAGAGTATTTTCCACACCAATATTATCATTTAAATTTGAAGGAGGGATTAAGCAATTCCCAGATAAGCAAAAGTTGAGGGAATTTACCTCCCACAAACCATCTCTACAGTGTATTTTAAAGGGACTGCTCTAGATGGAAGTGCTCCTAAGGCTAAATATCTCTCACCAGAGAAAATAAAACCACATTAAAAGATGTAGACCAATTAAATAATAACCAAATGCAAAATTAAATCAGCTACCCACAAGGTCACTCAAGATATACAAAAAGAGTACAGAATATGACACCTAAAATATAAAGAGAGGAGGAGGAAGAAAAATAAGGGGAAAAAAAAGAATCTTCAGATTATGTTTATAATAGTGTAATAAGTGAGTTAAGGTAGATGGCTAGATAGCAAAGAAGCTGCCCTTGAACCTTTGGTAACCATGAATACAAAGCCTGCAATGACAATAAGTACATATCTATGGACAATCACCCTGAATGTAAATGGACTGAATGCACCAATCAAAACAGAATTAAAGAATGGAGAAAAAAGCAAGACCGGTCTATATGCTGCCTACAAGAGACTCACTTCAAACACAAAGACATACACAGACTAAAAGTGAAGGGAAGAAAAAAGATATTTCATGTAAACAATAGGGAGAAAAAAGAAGGAGTTGCCCTACTTGTATCACACAAAATAGACTTCAAAACAAAGAAAGTAACAAGAGACAAAAATGGACATTATATAATGATAAAGTGGTCAGTTCAACAAGATATAACCATTATAAATAGCTATGCACCAAACATAGGAACACCGAAATATGTACAATAAATACTAACAGAATTAAATGGGGAAATAAGATGCAATGCATTCATTTTAGTAGACTTCAACACACCACTCACACCAAAGGACAGAACAACCAGAGAGAAATAAGAAAGGAGACAGAGGCACTGAACAACACACTAGAACAGATGGACCTAACAGACATCTACAGAACACTCCACCGAAAGCAGCAGGATACACATTCTTTTCAAGTGCACATGGAACATTTTCCAGAATAGATCACATACTGGCCAAAAAAAGAGCCTCAGCTAATTCAAACAGATTGAAATCGTGCCAACCAACTTCTCAGATCACAAAGATATGAAAGTAGAAATAAATTGTACAAAGAAAACAAAAAGGCTCACAAACACATGGAGGCTGAAAACATGCTCCTAAATAATCAATGGATCAATGACCAAATAAAAACAGAGATCAAGCAATATATGGAGACAAATGACAACAACAGTGTAACACTCCAACACCTGTGGGACACAGCAAAGGCAGTTCTAAGAGGAAATTATATAACAATTCAGGCCTATTTAAAGAAATAAGAACAATCCTAAATGAACAGTCTGAATTCACAATTTATGAAACTGGAAAAAGAAGAACAAATGAGGCCCAAAGTCAGTAGAGGAGAAACATCATAAAGATCAGAGAAGAAATAAATAAAATTGAGAAGAATAAAACAGTAGAAAGAATTAATGAAACCAAGAGCTGGTTCTATGAGAAAATAAACAAAATAGATAAACACCTAGCCAGACTTATTAAGAAAAAAAGAGAATATACACACAGAAACAGAATCAGAAATGAGAAAGGAAAAATCACTACAAACACCACAGAAATACAAAGAATTATTAGAGAATACTATGAAAAATTAAATGCTAACAAACTGGATAACATAGAAGAAATGAACAACTTTCTAGAAAAATACAACCTTCCAAGACTGACCCAGGAAGAAACATAAAATCTGAACAGACCAATTACCACAATGAAATTGAATCAGTAATCAAAAAACTACCTAAGAACAAATCACCCAGACCAGATGGCTTCACCAATGAATTTTTTCTGACATTTAGAGAAGACATAATACCCATTCTTAAAGTTTTCCAAAAAAAGAGGAGAAGGGAATACTTCCAAACTCATTCTATGAAGCCAGTATCACTCTAATACCAAAACCAGGTAAAGACACCACAAAACAAGAAAACTACAGACCAATATCCCTGATGAATATAGATAAAAAATTCTCAACAAAATATTAGCAACCGAATTCAAAAATACATCAAGAGGATCATACATCATGACCAAGTGGGATTCATTTCAGGGATGCAAGGATGGTACAACATTAGAAAATCCATCAACATCATCCACTATATCAATAAAAAGAACGACAAAAATCACATCTCCATAGATGCGGAAAAAGCATTTGACAAAATTCAACACACATTCAAGATAAAAACTCTTAACAAAATGGGTATAGAGGGCAAGTAACTCAACATAATAAAGGCCATATATGAAAAACCCAGAGCCAATGTCATTCTTAACAGTGAAAACCTGAAAGCTTTTTCTCTAAGATCAGGAACACGACAACAATGCCCACTCTCCCCACTTTTATTCAACGTAATACTGGAGTTCCTAGCCACGGCAGACAATGCAAAGAAATAAAAGGCATCAAGATTGGTAAGGAAGAAGTCAAACTGTCACTGTTTGCAGTTGACATGATATTATACATAAAAACCCTAAAGAATCCACTCCAAAACTACTAGATTTAATAAATGAATTCAGCAAAGTTGGAGGATACAAAATTAATATGCAGAAATCTGTTGCATTCCTATACGCTAATGATGAACTAGCAGAAAGAGAAATCAGGAAAACAATTCCATTCACAATTGCATCAAAAAGAATAAAATGCCTAGGAATAAACCTAACCAAGGAATTGAAAGATCAGTACCCTGAAAACTACAAGACACTCTTGAGAAAAAATAAAGAGGACACTAATAAATGGAAATACATCCCATGCTCTTGGATAGGAAGAATTAATACTGTCAAAATGGCCATCCTGCCTAAAGCAATACGCAGATTCAATGCAATCCCTATCAAAATACTGACAGCATTCTTCAACGAACGGAAACAAATAGTTCTAAAATTCATATGGAACCATAGAAGACCCCAAATAGCCAAGGCAATGCTGAGAAGGAAGAATAAAGCAGGGGGGATTATGCTCCACAACTTCAAGCTCTACTACAAAGCCACAGTAATCAAGACAATTTGGTACTGGCACAGGAACAGACCCATAGACAAATGGAACTGAACAGAGAGCCCAGATACAAACCCAACCATATATGGTCAATTAATATATGATGAAGGAGCCATGGATATACAATGGGAAAATGACAGCCTCTTCAACAGTTTGTGTTGGCAAAACTGGACAGCTACATGTAAGAGAATGAAACTGGATTAATGTCTAACTCCACACACAAAAGTAAACTCAAAATGGATCAAAGAACTGTATGCAGGTCATGAAACCATAAAACTCTTAGAAGAAAACATAGGCAAAAATCTCTTGAATATAAACATGAGCAACTTTTTCATGAACATATCTCCCCAGGCAAGGGAAACAAAAGCAAAAATCAACAAGTGAGACTATATCAAACAAAAAGCTTCTGTACAGCAAAGGACACTATCAATAAAACAAAAAGGCATCCTACAGTATGGGAGAATATACTCATAAATGACATATCTGATAAGGGGTTGACATCCAAAATATATAAAGAACTCATGCACCTCAACAACCAAAAATCAAATAACCTGATTAAGAAATGGGCAGAGGACATGAGTAGACACTTCTCCAAAGAAGAAACTCAGATAGCCAACAGGCACATGAAAAGATGCTCCACATCGCTAATCATCAGAGAAATACAAATTATAATCACAATGAGATATCACCTCACACCAGTAAGGATGGCCAACAACCAAAACACAAACAACGACAAATGTTGGCAAGGATGTGGAGAAAGGGGAACTCTCCTACACTGCTGGTGGGAATGCAAATTAGTTCAACCATTGTGGAAAGCAGTATAGAGGTTCCAGAAAAAACTAAAAATAGAAATACCATTTGACCCTGGAATTCTGCTCCTAGGAATTTACCCTAAGAAAACAGGATCCCAGATTCAAAAAGACATATGCACCCCTATGTTTATCACAGCACTATTTACAATAGCCAAGAAATGGAAGCAATGTAACATGAATAATCTGGTACATATACACAATGGAATATTATTCAGCCATAAGAAGAAAACAAATCCTGCCATTTGCAACAACATGAACAGATCTAGATGGTATTATGCTCAGTGAAATAAACCAGGCGGAGAAAGAAGACCAAATGATTTCACTCATCTCTGGAGTATAACAACAAAGCAAAAACTGAAGGAACAAAACAGGAGTAGACTCACAGAACCCAAGAGTGGACTAATGGTTACCAAAGGTAAAGGGACTGGAGAGGATGGGTGGGAAGCGGTGGATTAAAGAGCATTATGATTAGCACACATAATATAGGGGGCATGGGCAAACAAGTATAGCACAGAGAAGATAAGTCGTGACTGTGTAGCATCTTACTATGGTGATGGACTGTAATGGTGTATGTGGTGGGGAGTTGATAATAGGGGTATGTAGTAACCACAATGTTGCTGATGTGAAACCTGAGCATAAGATTGTATATCAATGCTACCTTAATAAAAAAAAATGTTAAGCATTCCTTGTTTAAAATAAAAAAAAACAAGCAGTACTGTGCAATGCCTTGTAGAACCCCAGATAAAATGGGACGGGGCAGAGTAAAATATTCTAAATGTCAAAACACCAGATTAGGGCAGAACTTTTATTCTTATTGAAATTTTTATTAGTATTTTGGTCTGCCTAGGCACCTCATTAAAAGCTACCAGCAAGTAAGAATTCACACAGTGAAAATCTTAGCCTCATATAACAACCCATAGCATAATCTTATGGATGCTCACAGCTATAAAGGGAATAGTATTTCAAAGCAACATCAAAGTATATATTCACCAAAGAGATACATTGCAGACACTATGATGAAATAGAGGTTTTGCTTAGAACAGTAAGAGCAAGTGAGTGATAATCTTTTAAAAGTTCCAATAATTGTAAAATTTTTAGTTCTATTTTAATTTTCCAGTCTGATATTTTGCAATAAATATGAAAATATTATTTACAAAATATTTTAAGTCATTTTATTTTCATCATAAAATCAATAAATGGAGAAAATGTTAAGTTGAATTGTATTCCAAAAGTGCACATAAAAAGAAAAAGCCAGCAATGCCCAGCCCCATAGGACTTTGCATTTAAATAGAAATTGTTATAAAAAAGCATTATAATAGCAGTTTAAAGGCACTGCATCTGAAGGCAGGCCTAAAGAACGCCGTTAGTAATATAGCAAGAATATTGCATATGTCTGAAAGCACATTAAAATGATAATGAAAATGAGGCCTATTTTTTATGGAGCGTTTATACTTCAACATCCTGGTCAACACTAGGTAACAGTATAATTGATTTTACACTCATTCCATCCTTCTGTTTTAAACTTGAAGATTCCACAGTGGTATTTTAACTACTTTTGGCAAATTTTCCTGCAGCTCCTCTTGAAATCTTTGAAAAAATATATTGAAGGATTCTTCCTATGTGTTTGTGTTTGTATGCCTTTATCAATATAGCAGCTATACATATATATGTGTATACATATATATGTAGAGATATAGTGCATATACCATATATATATCAATGAAATATTTATTGTATTGTGTGTATATAGTATATTGATCAATGTTAACTGATAAATAATGCTTTTGAGCAACTCTGGCCCTTTGTAAAATAGACTGACATTAATACAAACATGGTGTGTATGTAAAAACAGTATGGTTAGCGTGATCAGTGATTTTTTATTATTTATATGATTCAGCATTTTCTTAAATGTCTAAACCAGATGTTCACACCCAGGATATAACAAATTAAGACGTAATTAGTAATTCTAATAATCTGATTATCACAATGTGATGATTTAATAATTGTTGATGATAGTAAAGCACCATAGTTAGTTTCCGGATTTATACAAGTTAACTGATTTTTCTAAGACCATATACTTAAGTTCTGTGAAGGATATTTTTGAAAAACTACTAAAATTCTGTAACAAAATAATACACCTATTAGTAATTATAATGCTTTCAATAACTATAATTTCAAGAGAGAGGAATAGCATTGCCCTGATCAAGTCTGCGAAGTCACACATTATATAAACCTATAAGGACCTGTAAGTGGGAGACGAGTGCTTAAAGAGCAGATCATATTCCCCTTTATTACCAGCCTCTACGTTACTTGCTTAGGATGTATTTCTCACACTGGGAATTATGAGAAACTTTAAGGAAGGCTTATTTACATGTAACTTCTCTCCTGATTGACAAACGTGCTTTTCTTGCCCTGAGAATAATTCACTGTGATTGGAATCCTGCCAAAAAAGGAAGGCAAATGGAAGATAGCAGGTACAATGCATATATTTTATGAAGTACAAAGAAATGAAGAATGGGGGAAAATCCTTTTGAAATAATGACTTAAATGATGAACAAATGGCTAGTTATTCAGAGTAACAGTTGTACACCAAACTGTAGCTTTGTAATGAACAATTTTAGAGTAAATGAAGCTGGAGTGGGGTTAGGAGACTATTTGGATGAGTGAAGAGAACAACTTCTCTCAAGAAGCTGAATTTTATATACAACTTTCATGATATTTTCACAATTGTCTACTAATTTATTGATGTTTCATTTGCATGGCAAATGTGTGGAATTTTTGAAAAAGTACGAAAGACTACTATGTTCAATCTAATTCAACAAGCATTCATGGATCCACTTATGTATTCAAGGCACTATAAAGAATACAAAAGAGATCATGAAAACTGTCCCAGCCCTCAAGCCACCTTTAAACTACTGGGGATGACACATGGCACCATTAAATAAGTAATTAACTGCTGAAACAACTGGAGCAAAGATTGAGTACTACAGAATTTCAGACTAAAGAGATATTACAAGCGACCTGAATGATTAGGAAGTCTTCTTGAAAGAAGAATGCAGTTTTGATGTCACTGACAGAAAATTTTTAAAATTTATATCCAACCAACATATTTTTCACAATATATGTAGTATATATGAGATTCTGTGCTATACGGTGCAGAACATATAAAAATGACAGAACCATGTTCCCAAACATTTTATAGTCCAGCAGAATAAGATGAGTTCACAAACAACTGTGATATAAGGCAGAATGTTGTATGTTGCAAATGAAAAAATATACGTATATATATATATATACAATAAAAGTATAACAAAGCTCAGAGAAGGGAGTTATCACAAGAAAAAGATTCAGAAAAATGACAAGACACTTCAAACATGCTCAAAAGAAAGGTTAGGATTTTTGCTATCTGAAACAGAGAAGCAGCTCCACTAGTAAGCAACAATAGGAACAAAAGCTGCAGAGGCAGGGAAAGCATAGGATCTATTTGAGATAAACAGTGGTAAATAAATATAGAAAATGGAATGAATTATCATACTGAGCATTGCCTGAAAGTCAGCAGCACCATTCTTACTTCTCTAGACAGTGAAGAGCCAGTTAAGTTTTCAACAGGGAGTCAGTTGATTACAGCTATGATTTAGAAACATTAGTGGACCAGTAGTTTTAAGGGTAAAATGAAAAAGAGGAATGTGGGAAGTAATGAGATTAATAGCTTTTACCTCAAGTACTTTGATGTTCTGTTTTTTAGGTATATACCCAGTAATGAGTGTTAGGTCTTCGAGACTGACTGATTTATCATTAGATAATGTCCCTCATTATCCCTGATAATTTTCCTTGCTGTAAAGTTGACTCTGTCTGAAACTAATATAGCTCCTCCAGCTTCCTTTTGATTAGTGTGCATGTTATATCTTTCTACATACCTTTATTTTTCATCCCTATGTGTGTTTATATTTAAAGTAGATTTCTTATAGACAAAATATAGTTGGTCTTGTTTTTGACACACTCTTAATGTATGTCTTTTAATTGGTGTTTTAGACCACTGATGTTTCATGTGATTATTGATATAGTTGGATTATTATCTATCATAATTGTTTCTGTTTTCTGTTTACCTTGTTCTTTGTTCTTATATTGTCTTCAACTCTTTTCTTTGTGGTTTTAACTGAGCATTTTATATGATTCTGCTTTCTCTCTTTCTTAGCATTTTGATTATACTTCTTATATTACTTTTTTTTACTAGTTGCCTTACAGTTTGCAATGTACATTTACAACTGATCCAAGTCCACTTTCAAATAACACAATACTGCTTCCCAGGAAGTACAGGTACCTTATAATAACAAAGCATTCCTAATTCCTTCCATCCCTTGTATCATTGCTATTATTCATTTCACTTATACATAAGCTATACTCATTGAATGCACTGTTGCTATTTTTATTTTGAACAAACTATTATTTGTTGATCAATTACAAGTTTTTATTTTACCATCTCTCATTCCTTCTGTTACGTACTTCCTTTATGTAGATGCAAGTTTCTGATCGATATCATTTTCCTTCTCTCTGAAGATATTCTTTTAATATTTTTTGCAAGGCACGTCTATTAGCAACAAAGTCCTTTAATTTTTATATATCTGAGAAAGTCTTTACTTCTCATCACTTCTGAAGGATAATTTCACAGGATGCAGAATTCTTGGCTGGTGCACCTTTTTTCTCTCAACACTTTAAATATTCCATTCCACCCTTTCTTGCTTGCCTGGCTTCTCAGAAGAAATGAGATGTGACTATTTTCTTTGCTCTCCTAGAGGTAAGTCCCCCCAACCCCTCACCCTGGTATATTTCAAGAGCTACTTTTCCTCTCCCCTGCTAGGAGGATGAGGGGATATCTCTCTGATCTTCACTGTGAGAACACTGTAAGGCTTCAGAGGTAAAATTCATAAGAGTGTGGGCATATCTCCTAAGACTGGGCCCTCCCTGTAGTTTTTAACTCTCAGACTTCTCCACACTGAGTCTCAAGCAATTCATCATTACAGTTTATGTTTGCCTACCTTGATACTGGTTCTCATGGAAATTGTTGCTCACAGGTTTCTGTTCCTTGTGGTTCTTTGCATCCGTTTGAATTTCCAATTTTGTGGGCAGCAGTTTGGCCTGTGACTTCAATTCCCTGATGGATCTAAGAGGAGGTATTATTTTCTGTTTATTCATTTTTTTTTTTACTTGTTGGTATGGAGTGACAATTATAAACTCCTTACATGCTAGACTTGAAACGGGAAGTCTGAAAGCTTTTATAATCACAAGCTCAGGAAAGGAAATATGAAAATTTAAGTTAAGATGATGAAGTGTGAATAGAGAGATCAATAAATTGGGTAAAAAGGGAAATTTATATAAAAAACCATAGACAATATCAGATATTTAAGCTTATCATAAATTGCAGAATATCAATTACATGTCCTTTGAGCCACATAATTGCAGGTCAAATTCATACTATGCATAGATTTTATTCTTTCCACAGTAATTTATCAACATAATACAATTATAATCAAAGCCCATACAGAATAAATTTTTTCATGAAAATGGTTCTAAATCTATTGGGAACAATAATTATGTGATATTATGTCAAATATTAAAAATGAATAACAGATAAATTTCCCTATGCAATATTGTTACAATTGAAAGGTATACATTTTGAAGTAGACTGATACTGGTGAGAGAATAAATGGAGTTCTCAGTATACCAAAACAGAAAAGGAATAGTCTTCATATAATTTAGATTTTAATAAATGGTAAATTTTGCATCATAAGTATTTGAAAAATGTAAAAGCCATATCTGGATTATCTGGCGGAAATGAGATTATTATTTCAACATACTGAAATAAATTTTAGATGAAATGAAAGAACCAGTTGTAAACTATTTTTTAAATGATTACATCTTAGAGTGAGGAAAGAAATTCTAAGCATAAAAATGAAATTTATAATTTTATATTGGAAATTATATAAAAAGAAAATAACTAAATATATATATGAAAATGAAAAATTAAGCAATAGAAAAATAAAATGGCTTAAAATACATATACATATATATTCAGCCTATATGCCTATATACTTATATATTAGAGTCTTGCCAATCAATGAGAAATGAAAATACAAAATAATCACTACAAAGTTAATATTCAAATGGAAAAGACAAAAGTTATGATAAAAGCACACTGAACCTTGATGTAAAAAGCAATAGACATGAGTAATCAATACTTTTTTTATAATTGAGTATGAATGAGAAAGCATAGCCAACATACCAAGAGCTGAAAGCTGAAACCCAAGTTATTTCCAAGGAAGATGTGAATGAAGACTAAACTTAGGAAGACTCAGATCAAAAGCACCAGAAGACATGAGGATGTGAGCATGACAGGGTGAGTTTAAATAGGAATATTAGTTAAAATCTTTTATCAAGAACAGTTAACAATGAAGGTCATCACTTACAGCCAGGAGGGCCATGTAGCTACACCTTTTTCCTATTACAGACAAAGGACATTTATTTGTGGAAAATTGAAACCAAAATCCCTGAACAGAAAAAATATTTGTTTAAGTGGACAGAATTTGGTGACAGAAATTTTATTTAAGTCCTATTACACCAATAAAAATCAGAGACTATTAATGAGTGGATACAAACGAAAATCTGACTACACATTGTCTTCAAGAAACCACACACTAATTATAAAGGCACAGGCAGAAAAAAGCCAAGGAATGGAGAAAGATGCACCATGCTAACATTAATCAAACAGAAGCTGAAAAAGCAGTATTAATCTCAGACAAATCAGACTTCTGAACAAGGAAACTTATCAGTGGTAAAGTAGAGCATTACATAATCATATAACTATCGATTCCCTCAGAAGATATAATAATCCTTAATGTGTATAGACCTAACAGAAGAGCATCAAAATATGTGTGGAAAAACTAATAGAACTGCAACTGTTGCTGATCCCCTCTATTGCTTTTGTTATTTCATTCATTGAATTCCTCAGTTACAGAATTTCTGGTTTGTCTCTTTTATGATTTCTAACTCTCTGTTAAACTTCTTGTTTTGTTTCAGCTATTGATTTCCTGATTTTGATCTATTGTCTTTCTGTGTTTCCTTAGAGCTCATTGAGTTTCCTTGAAACAACTATTTTGAATTCTTTTTTGAGCCAATTGTAGATCTTCATTTCTACATTTGCCTGCATTCTTCATCTTTGATTGATTACTAGAAAATTATTGTGTTCCTTTGATGGTGTCATATTGCCTTGATTTTTCGTGTTCCTTGAAGTATTTTGTTGATGTCCTCAAATTTGAAGAGGCAGTTACCTCCTCCAGTCTTCACTGACTAGCTTCAGGAAAGAATTTCTGTCAGCCCTGTTAGGGATTTTGAGGCTTTCTTAGACCTTTTCTATATATATGCGTGCTCTACATTTCTTGTGCCTCTTGGGGACGGGGGAATTCTTACGGTTGTACGTCTTCCTTTGATCCTGCAAAGCAGGCCAAGTTTGCAGCCGTCTGTTTGTTTTCCCTTGGGTGGTTCTGAACTGGGCTAGCTTTCTGCACATGATCACCAGCCATCTGCAAAGGCCCCCTCACTTCCCTCAGGAGTGTGTACAAGGAGCGAGCCATGGCAGGGGGTTAGGGTGATGCCTGCAAAGTGATGGGTGTGTCTGTGGGCCACTTGTTTTGATCCACAGGGAGGCATCCCCATTGGCTCAGGGGTGGGCTTTCTCATGGAGTCTGTGATAGCGGTTAGTAGGATCTGTGTTCCTTTGATAACTCCCAAACCCTGCCTGCTGTTTTCCAAGCCCTTCTCTGCCCCTCAGTCAGGCAGCTTGCTTCAGTATTCTGGGAGCAGTGAGATAGAAGTTGGCCTCTTTGGCAGCATCCCACGTAGCTGGAGAAGCTGAGCACTCACTCTCCTACTCACACTTTGCCTGTGGGAGAATCATGGGCCAAGAGGGTCTCTTATGGCACTGAGCTATGCCTTCTTGGGGAGTCAGTGATGTGGATAAAGTGAAACTGTTCTCCTTATCCCCTTCAATGCATCTAATCTCAACGGTTTTTTTTTTTTTTTTTACTTCAGTGGTGCATAGGAACTTTTGCTGGACTCCTGATGTCCACAAAAGTACTTTTTATTGATGGATGATGGTCTAAATTGGTGTTGGGGGAAGTAAGATGATAGAAAACCCTATTGGCCCCATTTTGCTCATGTCAATCTCACAGTAAATACTAATGGTTCTGAAATCTAGTGGTAGGTGTGTGACATGGTGTCAGGTCATTTTCAGTATGTCTGAATTAATTCAAATTGAATGTTAATACTCAAATTTTTATAATCTGAGTTTTATAAATAATGAGTATAAATAAAAGGTATTTTTGGAAACAATTCAAATATCCACCTATAGGGTACAGGTAAAATAAACTAAAGTTTGTGCAAACATTGGAATATTGCATCTGTAAAAAAAAAAAAAAAAGGAAGACAGAAAAAGGAGACCTATTGTGTAGTAATGTGGAAAAATACCCAAAAATATGTTGTTAATGTAAAAATCAAGCTGCAAAACAGTGTAAAATAGCTAAAATGTGGAAGTAACTCAAACACCCATCAATAAATGAATGGATAAGCAAAATGTAGTATATATGTACAATGGAATATTATTCAGCCTTAAAAAGAAAGGAAATTCCGACATGCTACAACATGGATGAACGTTGAGGACATTATGCTAAGTGAAATAAGCCAGTCACAAAAAGATAAATACTGTATGATTCCACATATATGGGGCCCTAGAAGAGTCAAAATCACAAAGACGGAAAGTAGAATGGTGGTTACCAAGGGCTTGGGGGAGAGAGAATTGAGGAATTATTGTTTAATTGGTATAGACTTTCTGTTTCAACATCAAAAGGGTTCTGGAGTTGGATGTTGGTAATGGTTGCAGAATATTATGAATGTACTTAATGCCTTGGAACTATACCCTTAAATATGGTTACAATGGTAAATTTTATGTATATTTGCCACAATTTTTTTAATTGAGAAAGAAATGTACAATTGAAAAAAAAGGAATCTTAAGGTAACTCATCATTCTCTGGTTGTTCTGAGCTTATTTGATCCTGCAAAGCAGGCCAAGTTTGCAGCCGTCTGTTTGTTTTCCCTTGGGTGGTTCTGAACTGGGCTAGCTTTCTGCACATGATCACTGACTCCCCAAGAAGGCATAGCTCAGTGCCATAAGAGACCCTCTTGGCCCATGATTCTCCCACAGGCAAAGTATGAGTAGGAGAGCTTTTAAAAATGAAGAGGTAGATCTGAACTAAGTATACCAATCAGAGGCAATTATTTTTAAATGTAGAAAAGAATAAACTCCCTTATTGAAAGATAGCTCTGAATGGAACTGAAAATTTTATAAAGTAGTAACTGGAAATTACCTTACAGAAATGTATGCTAAGATAGTACTTCTCAGCTAATGTTAAAATGATCAGTTCCCTAGGAATAAACCTAACGAAGGAAGTGAAACACCTGTACTCTGAAAACTACAAGACACTCCTAAGAGAAATTAAAGAGGACACTAACAAATGGAAATGCATCCCATGCCCTTGGCTAGGAAGAATAAATATTGTCAAAATGGCTATACTACCTAAAGTAATCTACAGATTCAACACAATCCCTACCAAACTACCAACAGTTTTCTTCAATGAACTCGAACAAATAATTCTAAAATTCATATGGAACCACAAAAGACCCCGAATAGCCAAAGCAATAATGAGAAGGAGGAATAAAACAGGGGGAATTACGTTCCCTGACTTCAAGCTCTACTACAAAGCCACAGTAATCAAGACAATTTGGTATTGGCACAAAAACAGACCCACAGACCAGTGGAACAGAATAGAAAATCCAAACATTAACCCAAACATATACAGTCAATTAATATTTGATAAAAGTGCCTTGGATATACAATGGGGAGATGACAGCCTCTTCAGCAGCTGGTGTTGGAAAAACTGGACAGCTACATGTAAGAGAATGAGACTGGACTACTGTCTAGCCCCATACACAAAGGTAAACTCAAGGTGGATCAAAGACCTGAATGTAAGTC
This sequence comes from Smutsia gigantea, assembly GCA_032199065.1. Taxonomy (NCBI): domain Eukaryota; kingdom Metazoa; phylum Chordata; class Mammalia; order Pholidota; family Manidae; genus Smutsia; species Smutsia gigantea. The sequence goes on along the minus strand of JAVSCE010008132.1, from coordinate 1,526 downwards.
ATGAAACCATAATACTCTTAGAAAAAAACATAGGCAAAAATCTCTTGGACATAAACATGAGCAACTTCTTCATGAACATATCTCCCCGGGCAAGGGAAACAAAAGCAAAAATGAACAAGTGGGACTATATCAAGCTGAAAAGCTTCTGTACAGCAAAGGACACCATCAGTAGAACAAAAAGACATCCTACAGTATGGGAGAATATATTCATAAAAAACGTATCTGATAAAGGGTTGACATCCAAAATATATAAAGAACTCATGCACCTTAACAAACAGAAAGCAAATAATCCAATTGAGAAATGGGCAGAGGACATGAATAGACACTTCTCCAAAGAAGAAATTCAGATGGCCAACAGGCACATGAAAAGATGCTCCACATCACTAATCATCAGAGAAATGCAGATTAAAACCACAATGAGGTATCACCTCACACCAGTGAGGATGGCCAACATCCAAAACACAAACAACAACAAATGTTGGCGAGGATGTGGAGAAAAGGGAACCCTCCTACACTGCTGGTAGGAATGCAAATTAGTTCAACCATTGTGGAAAGCAGTATGGAGGTTCCTCAAAAAACTCAAAATAGAAATACTATTTGACCCAGGAATTCCACTCCTAGGAATTTACCCTAAGAATGCAGCAGCCCAGTTTGAAAAAGACATATGCACCCCTATGTTTATCAGAGCACTATTTACAATAGCCAAGAAATGGAAGCAACCTAAGTGTCCATCAGTAGATGAATGGATAAAGAAGATGTGGTACATATACACAATGGAATATTATTCAGCCATAAGAAGAAAACAAATCCTACCATTTGCAACAACATGGATGGAGCTAGAGGGTATTATGCTCAGTGAAATAAGCCAAGCCGAAAAAGACAAGTACCAAATGATTTCACTCATATGTGGAGTATAAGAACCAAGAAAAAAACTGAAGGAACAAAACAGCAGCAGACTCACAGAACCCAAGAAGGGACTAATAGTTACCAAAGGGCAAGGGACTGGGGAAGATGAGTGAGAAGGGAGGGATAAGAGGGAAAAAGGGGCATTACGATTAGCAGACGTAATGTTGGGGGGGCATGGGGAGGGCTGTACAACTCAGAGAAGACAAGTAGAGATTCTATAACACCTCACTACGCTGATGGACAGTGACTGTAATGGGGTTGGTGGGGGGACCTGATGAATGGGGTAGTTTAATAACCATAATATTGCACATGTATTTGTAGATTAATGATACCAAATAAATTATTTAAAAAATGATCAGTTTCCTGATGTACACATTTTACTGTTGGAATTTTTGGTATAACATATATTGGTATTATGACATATTCCTGGAACAGCATGGGTCTCTGAAATCAGACTCCCCAGGTTCAAATCTTAACTTTACCACTTATAAAATTTGTAAACTTAGGTAAATTCCTTTACCTCTCTGTGCCTCAATTTCCTCTTCTGTAAAATGGAGATAATATTGTTACTTGCTTCCTATGTTTGCTGTGTGTATTAAGACAGATGATGCAGGTAAAAA
>JAVSCE010008131.1:0-36306 GCA_032199065.1 Smutsia gigantea | reverse complement strand
AGTTTTACATATGACAGAGCCAAGACTCAGAGAAATGGAATGACTGAGAAGGGGGTGTGGGCAGTGGGCCAACTAGTGCATTAACATATTGACCCAGAGCCCTCTGTCTTCCAGTTCTGACTCTGTGGGATTCTCCCCACTATTTCTAAGCTCTCAGCTAATCTGGGATCAAAGTAGTAGGGAGAGGGCACAGGGCTCTAGGGGAAACCCCCAAGCTACTAATGAAACAGGATCAAAACGCTGCTGAACTGCACACCCTACCTACCCATTTGCCTGCCTTGCTCAGTTGACCTTTCTTCCGAGGGCTGTGGCCTCCAGGGGCCTCAGAGGCAGCATTACCACCGTGATTAAAGGTAGGGTTAGGGAAAAAAGATCCAGAGGCAAAAAAGAACCCCATGCTTTGGGCTAGGAGAGTTAGGCCTCATTTAATTAGGCTCTGAGAGGAAAATGCAGCAGGAGGCCCTGAGTGGGCCTGGCAGGCATCAGGCAATCATCTGCACCTGCAGGCCTGCCTGGGCACTGCATCACAAGATTAGTGGTGCTTACCTTCCTCATCTGCCCTGGGAACTTTTCCTGCCCCACATCAGGCCAAGATGCTCACTCAGAATTCTGAGCCCAGTGTCACCATGTCACTTAATCCCCCAAATCTCCCTCAGTCCCAGGCAGCAAGGTCATCCTGTTGAATTATAAATGACATCACAAAGAAAAGTGTAACCCCCATGTCTTGCCAATGGGTTTCAGCCCCGGACAAGTTCACTATGGATTCAGAGAGACTGAAAAATGACAATGGGATGTCCTTGGGGTGAAAGGGTTTATACTCAACTTTATTCCCCCAGTGGTGGGTCAATCACTAGAAAGCCATCCACTCAGAGTGAGTCTGCACGCAGCAAGCCAGGCTCTGACTCTGGGCCTCTCTGCCCCTCAAGCCGTGTCAGTCTCTGTCCTCGGCACTGCTACCACTCCAGTCTCTTCTCTCTGGTAGCTATGTAGCAGCCATGACACCATGTCACCCAGAGCACTGGGCAGAGCTCTTTGAATAAGAGTCAATAGCAACGTATTGCCCACACGTGTGTAGTGAGCTAGCCGACCAGGGCCAGGTGAGAATCCTGACCATAGGAACTTTCACTTTATCCACACTCCACCCCTCCAGGATTCTTGCCTCTTAATCTCTCTGCCCTCAATACTCTGCAACGGTCCCTGTGCAAGGAAGCTGAAACATTGTAACCAAATTCAACAGAGGTTATGACAATATACAAATAACAAAAATTACAACAAATTATAATAACCCTCAAGCCTGAGGAGATCCATTGCCACCAAGTGGTCATCCTGGCTGTATTCAAACCAGTTCTACTCAAATGAGTTAAGCTAAAGTACCCGGGGGGGCCTTACAACACCCACCTTCTTTAGCGTCTCCAGCAGAAAGTCTTGCAGACACCCAGGCCGGTCTTGTCGCCTTGTCTCTGGTTTCTGCTTCGCCCTCAGCGGCCGGAACCGCTGCTCCAGTTTCAGTTGTTGGCACAGCTCCAGGAAGATTCTATTTGACTTTCCATCCAATTTCTTTCTGTCTGCTCCTGCCTTTATCAAATCAACCCACATCTGGGTCCTCATGACCTTCACGGGGCCATTTAAATTCTTCCTTCGAGTAGCAGACCGCATTTCCTTTTGTGCTTTCATTGCTTGAGCCTGAGGGTAGAAGCAGAGCATGGCGTGCTCCACGACCTGGGGAGGGGGCTGCGCCTCTCCTGGAGGAACCCGTGGTTGCCGAGTCTTTATTTTCTTTGGAGCTTTCTACCAGTTTTCAACCGGGTGGGGTTGCAACCGAGGAGGGTCTGATGCCTCTGGCACTGTTAAGGCCTCCACCCCCACCTGTTCGTCAGACCTCCGCTCCTCCGTTTCTGGGGCTGGCGTCTCCACTACAGCCTTCACCTGCCCACGGCACCTGGCAGCCTGCGCTCTCCAGCTGCTCCTTCTCGTGCTGCTTCCTCTCGGGCCACTGCACTTCGTAGTGATGCCGTTTCAGTCAGCTTTGTCTTGGGGTGGACCCCAGTCCTCCACCCCTTCTCAGTACCACATGTCCACAGCAGACACTCGAAAGTCTCCCCGTCCGTAGGTGCAGCCTGCTGAAACCCTCCTCCCATGAGGGCAGCCTGATCTTTTCCTTGCTCAGTAGTGAATCCTGCCAATGATCACCAGTTGTCTTGCCAATGGGTTTCAGCCCCGAGCAAGTTCACTATGGATTCAGTGAGACCAAAAAATGACAATGGAATGTTTTGAGGGTAAAAGCATTTATACCCAACTTTGTTCCCATGGTGGCAGGTGTATCACTAAAATGCTGTCCACTCAGAGCGAGTCTGCACGCAGCAAGCCGGGCTCTGCCTCTGGGCCCTCTGTGCCCACAGCTGTCTGTCTCTGTCCTCGGCGCTGCCACCACTCCAGTCTCTGCTCTCCTGTAGCCAGGCAGCAAGCGGTGCGGCCATGCCACCATGTCGCCCAGAGCACTGGGCAGAGCTCTTTATATAGTCAATAGCAACATATTGCCCACACGTGTGCAGTGAGCTAGCTGACCAGGGCCAGGTGAGAATCCTGGCCATAGGAACCTTCACTTTATCCACACCCGACTCTACAACTTGATTGAAGCCATGAATGCAAGTCACGTTCCTGGTACTGAGCAGCATAACCTCCTCGTGTAGCCCACTGCACCCCAAGGGAATACAACACGGAGCCATTACGGTTCAAGGGGATTAAAGTGACCTTCAGTTTCAAGGCTAGAAATTACTAGATTAATGTCTAAGATGTTCTGGTTGTGGCTGGCGGCAGGATGGCCACATGCATGTCCAAAGAGAATTCAACATGAATGCTGCTCACTGAAAAGCCAGGAGGAGAACCAAGGAACACAACATAAAGCTTTGGGGCCATAGGTCTTGTCTCCCTAGATCAAACTCCAGAGAGCAGAGGAAATACCATTTCCAGTTTAGATGAGCATTATTGTTTCTTTGTCACATTGTGCTCAGGTGACAGGGAATTCAACAACAGCAGGGCTTTGTATGCTACAGTTCATAAAATAAAAGGAAAAAACAGCCAACACATACTAAGACTTACCATTTGTTAGGCCCTGAGCAAAGCACTTTGTATGTGGTATCTCATTTAATCTTCAGGAAAACCCTGTGTGGCAATGTTACCCTGTTTCACAGATAAGGAAACTGAAGCTCGGAGAGGTTAAGGTGCCTGCCTGTGGCTATAATTTAAGAGAGTGGGGAGCACAAGGTAGGCAACAGAGCTCATGTTTTTACATCCGTCTCTGTATTGCCTGCCCAAGTGGTGGCTCTGTGTGTGTGTGTGTGTGTGTGTGTGTGTGTGTGTGTATGTACATGCACATGTGTGCACTTTTCAGGGGAGGTGGTTTATACTGTTGATTCAGCAGAACCTTAAAGGGGATGCTGAGCAAAAAAGGTTAAAATACATGTGCATACATATACACACATACATACATAAATGTGTTTGTTTAGTGTATGCGTAGGCTTTTTTATTAATCCTTGGCCAGCTTCATGCTTTCTATCACTACTGTGCAGCTGAAGAACTTAGAACAGACACCAGAGGGAGCCCAGAGTCAGTCTTCAAAAGGTGCTAGTTTTCACAAGAATTCAGAGAGAACAGAGGTTCTCATTGCAGGCCAGACAGGAAAGGTGGCTGTAGATAGACTTAAGGGAAGATAAAGAATATTGCCTTCACTCAGATTAAGAATTATCCAGTGTTGAAAGGATGTTTTTAGAAAAATAGGATGATCTGTGCAGGTGGTATACTAATGAGATTGTGTGTGTGCGAATGCTAGACGTTTCCTAAGAAAACATCTAACTCGGCTCCTTACAAAAGAAAAGCAATGCTCCTGTCTCAGAGACAGCTTCCTCCTAAATTAAGTAGAAAGTCCCACAATAAACTGTTTGCCTTTATCTACTAAAATCACATTGGTGAGAAAGGGGAAAGGAACAAGGGTCTTAATTACTTCTGTGGTCTTTCCATGTTATTCATTTGATTGATTTGATTTTGAAGCCATGAATGCAAGTAAGTCACGTTCCTGGTACTGACTTGTGTATCTTTTACCAGACTACCTCTTCCTGCCATTATCAGGAAGGTACTAAGTCTTGGAACTTTCTCCTTTTCAGTGAGGGGGATTTTGGTATCCTGGTGTATTCACCACTGCCCATTTCTAGGGTAGGTCAAAGATCAGCTTTCCATTATCACAAATCTTTAATATACATTGAGACTTCACAGAGCACTAATATTGTAATGGACCTGGGTCGGGAGTCTGGTGAGAGGTGCCCTGACAGAGACCTGAGCCCAGGAGGAGAAGATGGTAGAAGCCCTTGCTCCAAGTGCCTGGCTCCTGAGCATTCAATAGGCAACTTCTGCGAACCACCAAAAGCACCTGGAGGAGATTCTGTGCGACTGGACACCCTATGACAGGTGGGGGTAAAAGAAACAAACTGTTAATTACTCTAAATGTGACCCACCAAGTTGGTATGAACCACCTCAGAGATAAAGATAGGGAGAAAAGGGCCTGGGGAAAATCCCATAGTAGATGCTATTCCCCACATATTTTGTGATTGATTTATATCACTCACAAAATGAAAAAGTCCTCAAACACCTGTTGATAGCCAACAGGGTCTGGAGTGGAGTGGCCGGAACTAAGTCTCTTCACATGCTGAGTTAGCGGATTTTCATCGCATTTGGATGTTGGAGGTGGGGGAAGGACCAGGTGAAGGTAGGGTTTCACTGCATTGCATAGGGTGCGGTTGATCCCATTATGACATGATGCCTACAGGACGGGTAAAGAATCAGTAGCCGGAAGCTCACTCATGCAGGATCTATCTTGACAAGGCTGAGAGCTGAGCAGTTGACCTGTGAATCAACTGGTATGGATGGCAGCTCTGGACTCCTCTATCCCCAACATTCCACACCTTTGTTACCTACTGAACCCTGCAGGCCATGGGTCTACCCCAAAAGTATAAATATTTTATTCAGATGGACCATTCAGGTCTGTTTCTAAAATCCATTTTTCATCCCCAAACCATCTCAGTTCCACATTTGAATTTGCAATTGTAGACATTACATGAGATATTGACTATTTCAATCTGTTGAAATCCTTTAATATGCAAAACACGTGGGTAGACACAGAGTGGGAAACAAAGATAACCAGCACACCTTTGCCACTTCTAAATAGCAAATGTCCTGACGAGATCTTGAAGATTCTGAGACAAATAGGAAATAGATGTGCCCATGTCTTTGAGTCAAAGTTTTGACAAGCAAGCTGGGCTAGAGTAGATTGGGTGCAATTTTGCTTTCTGTTCACACTTCAATAACTTAATGTCTTAGGATTTTTTTCCCTCCTGTATTCTACTTCCTCTTTCTTCTTTCTCTGTTCTTCTATTTCGTGTCTTCCCCATCATTTTGTTAATGCTTCTCTCTTTGAAAAAAGTATTTTAGGTCCCTTTTCTGGGCTTTTGGTGACGGAGTTTGGCTTCCTGTGTTCACTTGCTCGCTCACTGACTCAGAGTGGAGGCCACTTTACTGGAACTTGGGAGAAACCTGAGGCTTGTTCTCAGTCCTGTTTTCTCCCTGGTGTAAAATTCTTATTTTAAGGGAGGAAATCTGAGCAGGCTAAGCTGAGAAACATAAGTAACAAGCCCAGGAACCCGTTTCCTCACTACTTGCCCTTGGGTTTTATTCTGTAGAAAGGTAACAAGGCCATTGGAGCTGCCCATTTGCTCCCCAAATATATCTCCCAAACCCAGTACCTTGTGCAGCCTTTGACATGAGCGAAGTCCCTCAGAGTATGACATGAGCAGGAATAATCAGCTAAAACTGTCTTTTACTGCAAGGAACATTTCAACTTTCCCAGTTTGTTCAAGAGGAAATATATCATTTAGCAAGTATCTATCTTGCCTGGAAAACAGAGGACAGATTAACATAACAAAATGTTTTGCCACCTGTACATTTCCAGATCCCTCCTAACAGCTATGAACGTCAGATCTAAGTTTAAAGTCCAACTCTGGGATGACATCTCTCATCTTCTATTCTAGCTTGGAAAATGCTTATTACCACAAAATTAATAATATTATCCCATCACTGTCATCTTTATTGTCTTACACTGAGGCAACCAAATTGCGTTTGTCCATAACAACTGAGAGGAATGTTTATTTTTAAATTGATCCTAGTTTCTCATCCATAGAAATTCACAATTGAATGGATGGCACTCAGTCAAACCTCTGGATAAGAAGTCAAAGACTATACTCATGTGAGATTAGGGAAAACTGTACACCCAACGAAGGCAGCAATGGGAGAAGAATGGGCCCTGGTGATCATTATGACTCAGTTGACAGCACTTTTAGGTGAAGTCCACACTGTTTGGAAAGCACATTTTCATCCCTGGTGTCAAAACCTCCAAAAGCACATAGAAAAGTAAAAGATGCTGGTCCAGGATGGGTTTGTCTAGAGTTATCTGGAAAGCCCCTGTAGTATTCAATGATGATGATGAAAATGCCTTTCTTCACCTTGTCTATCAGACTCCCTGTCCAAAATCATAAGCAAAACGGAAGGAAGACCAACTGACCAGTAGTGAGCCCACAGCTGAATTTGTTCCAGTCCAATCCAATAGAACCACATCAAGCTGCTAAAAAACTTTACCCACTAACACTGACGCCAGCACCACAGTGAAGCTCAGGCCTTTGTTTCCCACTCCCCGCTGTTACTAGGCTGCCCTGGCTCAGAGTTTGAGAAATTTAACCTGCTTGCAAATGTGTGACAGGACTTTCCTGGCAACCTGTAGTTCAACAAAGAATAGGAAATGAAAACCATCATTATCGCCCCAAGGTTCCTTTTATACAAGTTTCCCTAACTTAGAGAGGTACCTTCGCTTCTTACTCTCTATTTTCCTCATCTGCATTGCTCTGCATGGCCTCAGATAAGAAGAGGGGTGCTTGTCCGGGTGGCGAAAGGTCTCAGAAATTGGCTGACTCTTTTTTGGGGTGAAAGGAAAGGAAACCCCTAAGATTTCGCACCCTCCCATTTGCCCCCAGACACTGAGCTGGAGCCTCAGAAGCCACTGCCTTCATAACAATAATTTGCATACCAAATATATCAAAGTCCTAGAAAGTCTAGAGAATCCCATTTGAGTTGGAGTTTCTTACATCACCTCAGCAGCACTTCAGACCAAGGACTGTGATGTAGAGCTGTGCAAAATTTGCCCCGACCCAGGACATTTGGCAGGGGGCTGAGTGGAGGCTAAAACCTAGAGCTGCTGGCTCCTATGCAAGGCACGTTTCCTAAGTCACCGCAGTCCACTGTGTGGACTGGAGGGGATCATGAAAATTCGCCCTGACCCTTCTGCTTGATGTTAAAGACCAGAGCACATCATTCCCTCTCTTAAAACCACCACAGGCTTCCCACTGCACTGAGAATCAACTCCACATCCACCTGTAACGAGTCTGGCCCCAGTGACCTCTCCAACCTCAGAGATCTTACTTCCCAACTTGCCTCTTTCCTGATTCACAGGCCTTCTCACTGTCCTTGAGGCTGCCAGCACAGCCTGCTACGGGGCCTCTGGCTTGCTCCCTTGCTTCATTACATGCCTGGTCAATGGCATCTCTGCAGAGAGGCCTTCCCTGACCACCTAGTCTAAACGCCACCTCCCCTCCTCTGTGTCACTTATCTTACCTTTTTATTTGAAAAGCACTCATTACTTGAATTTTATATTTTCTAGTTCATTATCTGTCTCCTCTCCAGAACAGAGGTTGACAAACTACAGCCTGAGGGCCAAGTCACACCAGCCGCCTACTTTTATGAAGGAAGTTGTGTTTTATAAAGGAAGTTTATAACTTTTATAAAGAAGTTATATAAAAGATGCAGCCACTTTCACTGACTTACGTATTGTCTTCGGCTGCTTTCATAGTACAGCAACAGAGTTGACTGGTTGCAAAAGAAACTGCACGTTGGCCAAGCCAAAAATATTTATTATCTGGCCCTTTACAGAAAAAGTTTGCCAGTCACTGCTCTAGAATGTAAGCCCCGTGAGGACAGGCTGGGGGTCCACAAGTAGGTATTTGAAAAATATTTATTAAATGATTAAACACACGAATGAGTGAGTATCCAAATGTATCTAGAAAGTGCTTTTCTTTGTTCAACAGGTATTGAGCACCAACTTATGCCGGGCATTGGACTCTGCGCAAACAATGCCACAGTGATGAGAGACCAACAGATTCGAGGGCACTGTGAAGAAGATCCTGTTACATGCAAGAGCCGGGTGTCAGGGGCATAAGGAAAGAGCCCGACCAAGGCGTCCAGAGGTGGTGATTTCCAAGGACACGTTCTCTGAGCAAAGAGAAGTGGAAAGGGTGCTGCAGGCTGAGAGGAAATGTGTTCTGGTCCCAAGACAGGCAACCACAGCCATGCGGAGGAGCAGCAGTTTGCCTGGCAGATGACAATTGTTTGAAGGCGGTTTGAACAATTTCTTCATGGGTTTCAATAATCATTCATCCTTCTGATTCTTGGTTGTCATTGAAAATCTGGAGGAAAACAATGATTCTTCCCAAGAAGACTATCCCTTTACTGCTGATATCTCTGGGCCAACCCAAAACACACCAAATGCGTTTTTTGAAGGGATGTCTGAGATACATTAGATTTCTCAGCCTTGACGTTTTGGGCCAGTTAACTCTTTGTTGTGGGGCTGTCCATGCGCTGTAGTATGTTTGGTAGCATCCCTGGTCCCTCCCAACTAGATGCCAGCAGTACTACCCCAGTGTGACAACCAAAAATGTCCCCAGACATCACTAAATATCCCTTGGGGAGCAATGTCACCCCCTGTTGATGACCACTGCATTAGACAGGGCCGGTAAAATGCACTGAACAACTTAAAGATGAAACATGTTAATACCCTGAAGATGCTGAATAGTGGGGGCTTTGAAAGCCTGAGGCGCTTGGGCCTCTGAGATAAAAACAGCCTGTTCCTTTTCATCTCAAGATGATCACCCAACATGATTACAAGTAACCACAGCATTTGAAGAATAAGCCTCAGCTACTTCTTCACTTGGTTACCCAAGTGCCATTTTTTCTAGGTACTCATGGGGTCTGTGTTATACTCAAAAAGATCAAATTAAATATGTGCTAGGACAATGGAATCCTACACAGCAATAAAAAAATACAAGCTATTGACAAATGCAGCATGGATGAATCTCAAAGGCATGAGGCTGAGGGAAAAAAGACAGTCTCAAAAGGTCACATACTGTCTGATTTCATTTATATGACTTTCTGGAAAAGGCAAAACTATAGTGAGGGCAGATTAGTGGTCGCGAGCGTTGGAGTAGGGGAGAGTGTGCTAGAAATGGACAGCATAAGACTTTTTGGCCATTGATGGAGTTGTTGATGGGACAGTTAGGGACCCTGATCGTGATGGTGGTTACGGGACCCTATTCATGCACTTGGACTCATAAAACTGCATGCCAAAAAAACCCCTCAATTTACCATGTGTTAATTTTTTTTTAATCCCAAAAAAGTAGTTCCTGAAGAATACGATTGCTTTTAATACTTGCGTGTCTTCTTCTAACCACAACGAAGAATTTAAAGTCATATTTTTTAAAAAGGTACTGGGCAACAAGGCCTTGACCACTAGCAATGGGAGTGCTTGAGGGGAGAGGAGAAAGGTATTCTGGGACCAGATGAAGAGCATTAGCTTCCTTGCTTCAATTCCTCTTTCACTTTCCACAGAACAAGGTGATCTTCACTTCCCAATCCAGGGTTGCCAAACTTCACCCCAGAACTGGTAAAGCCCCCAAGGGCAGAAGAGAGAAATGTTTTCAGAACTTGATATATATTGGATGCCAGCATACCTTGAGGTGCACATAAGGTCATAACATTATATTGATGTGACACTCTTGTGTAGGCGGAAAAGGCTCATCAGAGTGATAAAAGAGCCTACAAGAGTGTTGGCTGGTTTTCCAAGGCTCCAGGCAAGAGAAAGAACAGGGAGCATAATGAAATGGAAAAGAATTGATTCTAAAAGGGATCAATATCCTGTGTTATTATTCATATGAATAATTCATGTGTGTATGAAATAATCAGTATTTCCGGGGGATTTTTTGAATCACCTGAACTATCTAGTCCGTCTGTCTATGACGATGGTAATGGGGTTCAGGGGATATAGGGGGTGGCAGTGGTGATCTTTATCTAGAATCCTGCCCCACAAGCACCCGGTTCATGGTAAGACATTCAGCATTCCTGCCTTTCTTGGGGGAACTGCAGGCTGTGGTTTACAAGTACATGAAAGGGCTGTTCACAGGAAAATGTTGCTCATTTGCTTATGCAATGGTAATAGCAAACTACAGGATTATCACATCAGAAAAGAATGTGCTCGACTTCTCAGAGAATGAAATGCTTGGCAACAGTGAGAAAACAAAGTGTCATCTGCCTGATGTTCGTCCTGAAAGAGCTGCACAAAGTACAAACGATGTCACAATCGCAAATATCACACTTCAGTGCTCCATCAGCCAGCATTTCAGCAACAAGACTTCAGAAGGACAACTGAAGTATCTCTAAATTGTTTCAGAGATAGTCTGTACACTAAACATCCTCAGGAGCTGTGGATTCTTTTCCCCTTGGGTAAATATAAACTGTGAAAATGAGGCAAAAATTACAGCCCCCCTGTGTCTGTAGGGTGGGGGTAGAGAGGTGGCAGAGGTAAGAAATATGTTGCCCAAGAACTAGCTCATGACTTCAGATGATGCAAGTAGAGCTCTGAACTTTTCACCGGCATTTTACATCTTTTCTCTTATTTGATCCATCACAACTACTCTCCCTCCGCCATGATGTATGGAAAGATTAATTCATGCCCATTTAACAGAAGCAAGAATCAAGGCATATGTACATTAAGAATTTGCCAGAGGTCACATGGGGGTTAGAGAAAAAGCAAGGTGTAAAACCTTAGTCTCCTGATTCTAGACCCCGTGGCTGCATTCAGCAGACCGTATTGCTCAGTGTCATCTGGCTTCAAACGTAGACCGAAAGCTAGATGAAGATGGATACCCTCCCTACAATCCTCAGGCCTGAAGGTAGTGATGCATTGACAGTTGAGGGTGTGCTTGACCCTTTTAAGACCTATCTCAAGCATCAAGCCTCCAGGGAGGCTTTGTTGACCCATTTCTACTCACAAAGAATTGATTATTCCCTTGACTGAGCCCCAACCATACCTTAAATACAGGGCTCTTGTTGTGTCTGTAACTCTTTCACATGCCTCAGGGCCTGGGTCATGCTGTTCTTAGATTACAAGATCCTAACACAGTGCCTCTCAAAGTAGGCACTCTATACTTGTGTACTGAGTGAAAAGCATGGCATGAACTTCATTCCTTAGAGAATGCAAATCAAGGGCTAACCAGGCATGGAAAACCCTTGGGAAAGTCATTTACCTCTCAAAGCCTCAGTTTCCTAAAATAAGGATAAGAAAACAATAACTTTAAATGTAAAATGCTTGGCAAGGTGCCTGTCTCACAGTAAATGCTCAGTGGAAGAAGCTCTTTGTGTCAGCCAGCCTCCAAGAGGGCCCCCAACAATCACATCACCCATGCATGCCCTCGTGTGGTTCCGTCTCACCGAATAGGGTGGGTCAATAGGACACTGAAGAAATAACTGAATATGACTTATGAGATTAGGTCATAAAAATTACTGAGGCTTCCACCTGGCTCTCTCTTGGACTACTTTCTCTAGGGGGATCTAGACACCATATCATGAAGACAATTCAAAGCAGCCCTGTGGAAAAGTCCTTGTGGTGAGGAACTGGGCTTCCTACCCATGGCCAACATCAGGTCACCAGCCACAGGAGCGAGCCAGCTTGGACACCGATCCTCCAGTCCCTGTCAAGCCTTCAGATGATGCAGCCCTGCCCAGCACCTTGATGGTGACCTCGCGAGAGAACCTAAGCCAGAAACATCCAGTCAGATCACTCCTGATTCCTGACCCACAGCATTTGTGTGAGAAAATGCTTATTGTTGTTTTAAGCCGCTAAGTTTTGGGGTAATTTGTTACAGGGCGATAAGCAAACAATACACTATTATTGTAAATGGTTGTATGAATATCAATAAAGAGATACCTCCCTTATAAAAACAAAAGCAAAACGGAAGGAACAAAATAGCAGTGGACTCACAGACACCAAGAATGGAGTAGTGGTTACCAAGGGGGAGGGATGGGAGAGGGGATTAAGTGGACACTATAATTCACAGTCACAATATAAGTAGGTCATGGGGAAGGCAGTACAGCACGGAAAAGACAATTAATGTCTCTATGGCATCTTACTATGCTGATAGACAGTGACCACAATAGAGAGGATGAGGACTTGATAATTTGCGTGAATGTTGAAACCACTGTGTTGTTTATATGAAACCATCATAAGACTGTATATCAATGATACTTCAATAAATTAAAAAAAATTTTTTTTTAATTAAAGCGATACCTCCCATGTGGTCAATTCTGGCTCTTGACTGATCTCAGTTCACTGGAGCTGTAGGACAGCAGGGCTGGTTTGAACCAAATTAGGACTTCTCCTTCCCCCAAACTGGGGAGGTAACCAAGGTAGGCATTCTGAGCAACTGACCTGGGAAAAGGGAGAGAGTCCTCTTGGTGCTATTTGCCACATCAGACAACTTTCAGAGAATATCACTAGACATGGAATCACATAGTCTAATGTTATCTAACTGTGTCAGGATTGTAAGTCATTTCTCTACATACTGGAACCCTTCTGACCCCAAAAGCTGGTCTTGCGCTCCCCTCTCTGTTGCCCTCCCCCACAGGTTTGCATTCCACGCTGACCAGCCCCTTGCTTGGGTTCACTTTCCCAAGCCTTCCATACCACAAAAGTTTAATGAAAATGGTGACATTTTAAAAGTAGCCAATATTTGAATGGGTATTGAGAAACCTTTGTTTTATCAAAGCTTGGATGATGGGCATGGAAGGGTTTGGTTCTGAGCTCCCACATGATTGTGTTACTGTCACTCTGAACCCCCAAGTCCCCTGCTTTCCCCAATGACCCCTGGGGTCTCCCTAGAGTATCTATTTGCCAGTGCTACTGTAAAGCTCAATTTCTCAACAAATGTTTTCATTCTTTACTACCATCCCCAATTCTCCTGCAGTTCCTGCTCTGCTCAGTTTCTCTCAAAACTAGAAGGTTTATACCCCAGCCCCAGCCCTGAGCAAATATAATTCTTTCAGATAACCTTGAATTGTCTGACCTCTGGGTGGCCATAGACTTTGAAAGCCCCTGAGGCAGCCTCTCTTTATGTAGGATTTACTAGTGCCCTGGGTAGGAAGACACAACCCTTTGTTATGCTCAGAAGCATTCCTTAGCCATGAAAAATGCATGTCTAAGATGGGGAACATGAGTTATGGCCCCTCTTCACCTCTGAGAGTGCTCTGCCTACTTGTGCTCTCTTGCTGGTGAAAGGTTGACACAGTCTTCTCTCTTTGTGGAAAATCCAAAGGTCCCATTGCTTTCCAGAGAACTTAAATACCTATCATCGTCAGTTATACTGTAGCCAGTCTGCCCTGGGTCCCAGAATTCCCGGAGATGCAAATAGGTAGGTGAGAGCACCATGGCTCCCTTGGATCGGAGCTAGACACCGATAGAGCCATGCAAAAAGCTTGCCTCGACCATTCTGTCGGACATACACTGTTTCTCACGACTCCTGCCTAAACCTCTATTAACTCTTATGTCCATTCAACCAGCTCTGACAAGATCAAGAGGAGGACATGGTGACCCTACCTTCCAAACCACTCTAAGCCGTGGGTTTAAGGATCATAGCATCTGGCCTTCATTCATGTCGTGACCTGATAGCCAGGACCTGTCTTCCCATCCACACAGTTCCCTGAAAATGTGACCATTTTAAGAATCTATGGGTGTTGTGTTGTCTGAAATATCTAATGGCCTAGGCTCTAAGCAATGGAGAGTGTATGAGTTGACTTTAGCACTCAGCTGAGAAACCGCTGGATAAAATGTCCTTGGGGTCACTAAATGGAATTTGGAATTAAACAATTCACCTCTGCTTCAATGCTGAATGTTACTAAGACAGTACACAAATTATCTGTCCCTAAACTTAAGGCAAAACTATTCAGTGTTGGCTCTCAGCATGGCATATTACATACACACTGAGAACAGCCAAGTAAGGTTTTAGAAATACCTCACTGGATGGGGGGAATCATCAGTTCATTATTTGCAGAGGACTTCTTCCTTAGTTGTAAGTTTATTTTATGACTTCAGCTGTCAAGAAAGAGAGGCTCAAAGGTTAGCTTGGGGCAAAAGGAAAAGGCAGGTCAAACTTATCACCATTTTTATCCACTGGGTTTCACTGTTATTACTGACCCTCTGGGTTTAGGGGGTAAACTCTCTCCTCTTCAGTCTTCTCACCAGTAAAATTGACAAACTAACTCGCCTCCAAATTTAATACCTAATCTCTACAGGCAGAAAGACATGTTTCACACCAACATTATTTGTGTTATTGACATGCCTGAATTATATAAATGACTTCAATAACTGCAAAACACAGGGAGGAAAGTAAAATTTACCAATTTTCACTCTTCCTAAGACACATCCACGGGTAGCTTAGACAAACTGCCTGCCACTTCTTACAAGCAATTTTATGGCAATTCTACTATGAAAAAGAAAAAGGAGAAATAGTAGGTAAAGTCCTAGGAACTTCTCCTTTAGCTCAATCATCTATCTTTTCTCACACTTGGAGTGACAGGAACAGAGAGCGAGGATGGAAATGGTATGACTGATACACATACAAAATCTCACCAGCGGTTAAGACTTTCAGGGGAAATTTAGACCACAGCCTCAGCTTCCCAGTGCTCACTACTCTTTGGAGTAGTTCTGTTTTTAAAAATCAAAAAATGCAATATTTGGAAGCTTCAGAACTGATATATTACAAGAGATAAACAACATTTCTCCCCATCAAAGGTGCTGCTTTTTAGCAGAACTCAGCTCCCGGAGGACTGACAACGATTTTGTGTGATTATCACTAGACACCAATCGGAGCGCGCTCAAAGCTTGCCTCGACAAACTCCATTCTGTTGGATATACACTATTTCTCACAAGGGACAGGGAGGTAAGGGACTTCAAAAGGGGTCTCTCCTTGAGACGATGAGGCCAACTAGGACGCAGTCCCTCAGATTACGGGCTCCTGCCGCAGAGACGCAGGCCTGAAGCACCTTGAGTCCTTTCCTGTCCCAGCCCTTCTGACACCTGTCTCCAGACTAATCCTTTTAATCTACACAGCTGCCTTGGTCACGTCATGCTTGCCGTTAGTGACTCCCCAAGGCCTCCAAAAATGTCAGTTATGCCCCAGGCTGGCCTTTATATTGTGCAAGAATCTGGCTGTGTCTGACATACAATCTCCCTCTTCCCAACAGGAATCTGTCACTCCAATCATTCTGAACACCACTTTCTGTTGGCCTCCGTGCCTTTACCTCTGATCGTCATCATCCCTTCACTTGGAATAACCTTTTCCTTCCACCTCCCTTTTCAACCTCCAACTCCACGCTATGATACAAAAAGTGGGATTTGCGATTAAGGTTCAATTCTAGCTCTACTACCTGCTTGCTTGCTGTGTGTCATTGGGCAAGTGTTTTATCTTCTCTGAACCTCAGGTTCCTTGACTATAAAGTGGGAATGTTTATAATGATGCTCAGTAAAGGTTAATTCCCTTTTTTTTCACTTCTACCCCATTCCATGCACCCTCCCAAGCTTGTACATTAACTAATTTCTATCAAATGGGCCATCCAATATGGCTCACATCAGAATAAGGTTTAGGGGCAGTAGAGCTCTCATCAAGGGATGGGCCAGGTCAGGGATGCAAAGACCACAAGATCCTCTCAGGACAAAGCTCAGAGGCCAAGGCACCTGGGTTCATATTCTGCCAGCGACACACTGAAATCACAGTATCAAAGGGGAGGAATCCAATTCAAATACTTGGAAAAGAGCCAACCAGTCAATGGATGGGAAATTACAGTATTGCCATGATTCACTGTTAGACAGTTGAAGGAGTTCCTAAATAACATATTTTTATAATTCCCCCCAAATTTATAAAAGATGCCAATTAACAGGTTCAATTCCATGATGCTTGAATCTTAATTAAAAAGTAAAAACAGAAAGCAGATGCATTAGATGTGTTAATGTGCCTCAGCCCCTTTGAAAGAAATTGACCCAGCAACAGACCCTAGACTGGGCAGGAAATTTGCCATGGGAGGGAACCCTTCTGTGGGCACATCTGATTGGTGCAGGGAGGGGTACCTGATCAAATCCCCATAGTCTGGAGGGTAACTCTAACTCTCACTTATGTCCTAGTGCAAAAAGATGAGCTGAGCCAATCAGATTCCCTGTCTTTCAAGAACTGGAACTAGGAAACACAGAACAAATGAGTGCATATCATTCAGAGCAGAAACTGTAAGGACTCTCTAAGGGAGAGTCAGGGACATGCCAAGCAAAAGCCACGAACAAGCCAGAGTTAGGAAACTGCAGAAACGTCTAATAAGCAGAATCAGCCAGTTAATAGAAAGAGAACTGATCAGAAGCACGAGGAGAAGCAAGAAGCTATGAGAAAGAGATGGCAAGACCAGTGGGGCCATGCAGCTGACTGGTTCCTCAGGCTGCCTCAGTCTCTGGAGGCGTCTCAGTTCCTACAGTAAAACCCCCTTCCCAAACTAACTTACATCAGTATTCCTTATCAACAAAAGAACCTAACTTAAACAGTAGGAAAGCACTATATTTTTGTACTAGAAAAATATAAGTATACCTACTCTGAACACATACATTATTCCACAAGTCACAAAACCAATAGGGCCACAGGATTTTTTATTTTCAATAAGACAAAACACGCAGGATTAGGTTGCCTTAAAGGACAGACAAATGTTCCCTCAGAGCACTGACAGGAGGGAGCCTCTTATTACCTCACTTCTGAGAGGAACCAATCTGCCAGTCTGACACTTCGTTAATGTTTCCACGTGCCAGGGTGACCTGGAAGAGAGGGCCCTCTTTAGCAATGCCTCCTGCACCCCATGACTGGTGTATGCCCACTAGACCTGGGACCCCAAGTAAGTCACTTAACCTGAGACTCAGTTTCCTCTCTTGTAACAGATGATCACTGGAGTGACTTCTAGAATTAACACTATATGAATCATATAAGTAAATTACTTCTTCCAATTGGATAAGAAAGGTGGCAGCCTAAAAGGAAAAGAAAGAGACTCTGGACCAGGAATCAGGAAACACATTTTTATAATTTTAGCCCTGCTGCTCATGGGCCGGGCAAGCTTGGGCAGCACACGTGGCCTATCTGGATCTTACCCATAAACAAGGGAGTTGGTTTGTGTCTTATCAAAAAGGCATTTTTACTCCAAATTCCATGACTTTAAGATCTCCACACATCCCCAATGTTTCATTCCAAAGGTTCCTCACATTTAAAATTCCTTACCTTCTTTTTCTTTCCTACCCCTGATGACCCAGAAAGCAGTGTGTGTCACAGCTCTTAGGAGAACAGACTTCTTTCAGTTTGTCCAGCTACAGACTAAGTATAAAGAATGCTGGGGAGGAATCTGGTGTATTTCAGTCTGGAAGGGACATGTGAACTGATTTTGATTTGTGGTGACCCAAGTTTCTCCTGATTGCTGATAGAAAACTGTGAAGTTGAAATAGGAAGACAGGCCATATTTAAAAGGAAAGAAGAATCTCCGTCCCAGAAAACCATAAATCCATAATAGAAAATGCACATCTGGAGCCCAACGTATTCCTCGAGGCCTTTTAAAATGTTTCTTCTTAAAAAGATTAAATTGATTGTTAGAAATTAAGAGTTTTGGGGTCTGCAGATCAAGGAGGTACAGGCTGACAGAAAAAGGCCAGGAAAAATATGACTAGTTATCAAAGAAAATTAGTGCCCTGCAATTTCAATACAAACTGAAAAGCACAAGTGACTCCATGATACTGAAGGTCACTGACTCTCATTGTTTCACCAACACAGAAAACACTCTAGTAAAATGAAGGCACAAAACTCTACAGTAACATTTTTTATTGGCCAGGAGAGGCAATTGGCCTAATCAGCTACAAAAAGGGTGTACTGATGATAAACAGCATAGATACGCATAGGCAAGGAAGAAAGCTATGAAAAGATGTTCAACCTCATAATAATTAAAATAAAATTTTTAATGAGATTTTCTTTTATCCCCCTCAGATTGGTAACAAATAAATAAATTGCATCCAGTGTTGCTGCGGTGTAAGGAAACAGCCAATCCTGTACACAGCAGGTACTGCAGAATTGTCAGTATGCCCAGCCACCAAACTAGCGATACCTAGAAGCGATCTAGCAATCACCTAGAATTTAAGTCATCAGAAATTCTTCTATGGATAGTCATTTAATAATATTCATTTGCTCTTAATGGCAAAAGCTGGAAACTACTCACAACAATTGGTTAGACAAACTTTGTAAAACCAAATAGCAGAGTACTAACATGGCTGTTTTTAAAAGGATGAAATACATCTAAATGTACTGATGTGGGAAGGTCTAGGTATTTAAAAAAAGTTTGGAAGAGAATGTGTAGTATGATCCAGTTTATTTACAAGGTGCACGAGTGCGGGCACGTGCACAGGACACATGCACGGGCGCATGCACAGCACACACAGGGCTCTGGAAGGTTCCTGCCTGTGCCAGCTCCCCTGTCTCACCATGCCTTGTGCTAGTACTGCACTGAGTCTCCAGCTTCTCCGATGTGTCCCGCATCCTCTCAAGAACACATGCACTCAGCCCTGGCCTCCTGCTCAAGGCCTGGCTAACTACTGACCTTAACCCTACGTTAGTGTAGGAATCTGGAAGAGTATAACCCAAACTGCAAACATGGCTATTCTGAGGTTGAGGTGAAAGGGTATTTTTCCCTTTCTGTATCATACTTTCCTGTACTGTTTGAATTTCCAGGAGTGATAATGTTTTTTATTATTTTGTAATCAGGAAAGAAAACTACTGTAAATATAAAGAATGAAACTGAAAAATAAAGTGATCAGATTTTTCCCTTTGTCCTGCAACTACTGCTACATTTTGACACCTATAAATTCCTCCAGTTCCAATTAGATATCATCCATCTGTGAACAAAAAATCTCCAAAGAAAGCAGCGCAGAAAGATCTAGGATAGAGGGAATGAGACAGAGAGGAAAAGGAGGAGATGATATTTCCAAACTTCAGGTTAGGAGGCTAGAGTATTTTCAGTGAAATATGGAGTGAAAGCGGAACCTTTGGTTCATTGTTCAACTTCTCAGAGAACCTACAGAGACATAACTTCAGTAGGAACCTAAATATATGGTTTTAGGTTTAAAATTAAATAAAGTTTCCAAGCCAGAAGAAAAAATTCAAAGAATGCCCTTTCATAAATTGTGCAATAAAACAAAGCTCCATCACTTAATTCATTTTGTAGATATCAAAAAATATATAGTATATTTGGAAAACTTCAAGTATCAGAGCATCTGGGTAATAATCAGAATTCTGCAGTAACACGTAGTGCTTATGTCAGCGCATCAGCTCCAGACACAGGAAGCTCACCCTCAATCTTTTCTCCAACACCTATTGACCTCCCTGCCCTCCACCCAAGGTGTCTCCGGGTTCTGTCAAATCCATGTACTGCCACTGCTCCACCTCAGGTCAACACCCTGCCTCTGGCACTACAGACTTGTATCTGGTCTGTGTCGTCCTAGCCGCCTGTGGTCCTCCACACTGCAGTGGGACCACCCTTTCTCTAGCACAAAGTGCCATCGTGTCCTTTCTCTGCATTCATCCCTTTGGTGTCTCCCCAGGGCTCACAGACCAAGTCCAAACTCTGACCGAGTTGAGGCGGAGGCTTAAGGCAGCCTTCTCACTAGGTACCACCTTGATTAAAGCAGTGATTCTCAACTCTGAGCTTTGGGAAAAAAACTAATGCTGATACATTTTAAAAATTCATCCCAGGGCTGTTACCGTCAGTGGTCAGACGCCCACACTTAGAGCAACACTGAGGAAAGACAAGGAGTAAAGTGGGCAGAGGTTCAAGTGTGGCTGCAGCCTGGAATTTGGCACTGACCAACATTGGTTTCCTAGATCAGGTTCAGTCCCTGTTCTCAGGCTCTGCTCCAAAAAAGATTCATTTCATCTCATCCCCTGGCCCAGGAGGAAGGTTCTGGTGACATGCTCCAGCCAGGCGCTCCTTCAAAAACCAACATAAATATTGAATCTCCCCTTTTGTAAGTACCTTTTTATTTATAAAAAGTGAATATTAAATAAGCAGCAGTGTGGCAATTTTATGTGGAATTTAATCAGTTTACAAAATCCAAGAGCAAGATTCCACAGGGCAAGACCAGTTCCTATAAACAGCGAGGCTCCATCCCTTCATGCACTCACTTGCACATGCTTGCTTTTTGCACACACTGTGGGGCAGGGTGGGGCGCATGCTCGTAGACTGTCTTTATCCCAGAGCTTCTCATTCAGGGTCACACGTCTTTGCCTTCATGCAGGAAACATGATTCCAAACAGTATACATCTATTGAATGTTTGAAAAAGAACTTGAGGAGAGAGTCTTTCTCAGGTAACTTTGTATTCTACTTCCTAAGTCTTATTACAAGAGCACTGACAGAGGCTGTCCTCTGTCAAGAAAATCACACTTACATCAGGTCTTTGTAAATTGTCAGGAGGCTCCTGAATCCACCTGGGAGTTGTCTTTTTCATCTCTCTCTTTATGTGTCTGCTCATTGCTAGAAACTGTTGCTTTTGAAGTTTAATTAATTAATTAAAAAATATTACCAGAGTCCTGTTGTGTTTCAGTCACTGTCCTGGGTTGTGGGGATAAAATGGGGAACAAAATGAATATGGCCCATCCCTCATGAAATTCACATTCTGATCTTATTACCAGGTCTGATTTTTGCATTTCAGGGGAGAGCCTGAATAGCATCTCCTGACCACACACTTTTTTGATAGTAGAAAAAGCTCTGAGCCTTGCAGCCACGCAGAACTGGGAGGAATCCTAGCTCTGCCACTTACTAGCTGTGTGTCAGTAGACAAGTCAATTAACTGCTCTGAGCCTCAGTCATCTTCAGTGTTAAACTGTTATGCTATAATTAAAGTACCTGATAGGTTGTGGGTGAGAATTAAATGAAATAATGCATGTAAGGTCTTAGTAGAGAACTTGGAAGTAGTAAGCACTTAATACATGGAAACAGGCCCTCAATAAATAAATGGGTAACATAAAAATTTCTGTGATACCTTTCTCTCCCTAAATTTAAACTTCTTGAAGGCACCTTGTCTACACTTCCTAAGGTCACAGTAGAAGTTCAAAAAATGTGTGTCAATTCAACTCATTAGTTATATGAGATTCACAATGGACCTTTACCTAATTAGCCTTTTGTTTTATCAGTGACAGTAATCATGCCAGTTTTGTTTCAAAACTATGGAAGTTTGCAGCCAGTGTATCACCATGTCTTGTGATAGCTTGGTTTTCTGTATTCCAAAGCTAAGGCCCCATAATATAACAATAATTCTTATCTGAGACTTTGACTAAATCCTCACAAATATACAAATCATTTTATTGTTGAAAACCAAAGATATTTAAACTCTAGTTGTTTTAATACTTTCATTTGTGTGCATACACACAAGAAATCATACTGATTATGCTTATGAATGGATGGAGGCATTGGCACAGAGACTTTTAAGAGAAGGTTAAAACATTTTCCTTACTATTTTTTAGTACAGATGTGCCAATGATCCTGGAATTCCTATTGTTTCAAATAAAATAATGAGGTCATTGTGGAAGATTTGATTCGGGACAGCTGAGTCACTCTTCTGTATCCTGTCCTATCAAACTGCTCCCTGATCTTCACACCATCATAAAAACTGGCTATAGCACCCCTCAATTAATGGGAAGTGAACCCATGCAACAGCCTGTCTCAAAGCTAGCTGTTTTCTATATCCCACTTTTTTGATGTGGACTTAAAAGCTTTAAGTATAGATTTTAACCAGAAAAGAGTGAACAGAGTTAGATTAATCTTGACAAACTGTTCAGTAAAATAAAATCAATGACGTAAACAAGAACATTAAGGCAAGTTTGCTAGTATTGATTCACACTGATGATCTGAGAGGAATTCATCATCTGGGCTCCCATAAAAAAAATTCTATGGCTCTTGTTAAAGATGGAGAGGCAGACTTTATTCAGAACCTTCCCAGAAGGTATGGGGACCACTTGGATACAATTTTGCAATGGGGAGACAGATTCGGTTCATCTCCAGTTAAACATGAACAAGTGGGAATTTATAGCCAAGGAACCAGGCAGGGGGGAGGGTGGGGGGCTGGCCAATGAATGGAAAATTACTTAGAAAGAACATCAGGGACAAGGGGTTTTCGGCTAAATCAAGCTCACAGGATTCTTACTGAAGAGAGGCCAGGGTGATTAGACATCCCCTAGGAGGTGATGGAGGGTGGAGAACCTGACCAAGTACTGAGGGTGAGCAGAAATCAAGGGTGGGAGGTTCTGGTTGAATTGACTTAGTAGGTACCTGCTAAAACTGGATTTTACAGGGAAGTGCAATGGGCCCAGGAGAAGGTTCAGAGGGCTGGCTAAAGTTTGGCCAAGCAAAGAACCTTTGTCAGCTCCTAGAACTTGAGGAGCTTTGGTTGGATCCTGAGGTAAGCATTCACAGTGCAGGCTCCAATGGTCCATCCCCACAGGGAGCTGTCAGTCAACTGGGAGAGGGAAATACTAAACAAGTAATTACAGAGTACTTGAAGTATTAAAAGAACATGAACTGGAAACTGCTAAGGAAAATAAGGACAGTAAGTCAGTCAGAGGAGGCACTTCGAGGAGACTGAAGAAAGAGAAGGTGCTAGTTAAGGGAACCACCTCCAGAGATGAGCTCCCAGGCAGAGGAGAGCAGCGCAAATCACTGAGACAGGACGACCCTTGTGTGGTCTGGGCAGCATGGGAAAGCCAGGGTGGCTGGAGCGCAGGGAAGACCCCCAGAGCCAAGGGAGAGGAAGCAGGGCCCAGATCATGCAAAGTGGAGGATTTGTAAACCAGATTGGTATTGGACCTGGCTTGCATTTTAAACAATTGTCTTGCATAACGCAAAGAGAACTGGTACTGAGAGACGACAGGACTTCTATAAGGCTGGTGGCAGTGGGGCTCTCGGGAAGAAAGGTGGTGCAGATTGGAAAAAGCGTGAAGATATCTCATAGTAAATGCTTCCTTAAACCAACACAAATTGACTGTTTCAATGTTGATATTCCTCCAAAATACACTAACATTATGGAAAAAATAATTTCCACATAAATGCATAGGTTCAACATATAATTTTCATTCAATCTTCATGCCTGGGCAGAAGAGAACACCTACACCAGCTGTGACATGAGTTTGGAGACTATGACCAATTCTCCTGCCAAGCAAACTCCTGTTCTCTGTGATTAGCAGAGGCTGAGTCATGCGGGCCACAGGCCTGTTTATATACCACTGTCTTAAAATAGGCTGGAAGGCAGAATGAGGGGAGCAGGAGGAAATCACCTCCCAACTTGTTCTTTCTAATTTCCTCCAAAGGGAATTGAGTGCAAGGGGGATCTATTATCAAAGATGTATGAGGTTGTCCTGGGAGGATGTAATGAACCAGCTATAAACAAATCAAGTTCATAGAAATTCCATTAATGGAAAGGTTCAGAGAGAAATGGCTTCATTTGGTGACATAAAGTAAGTAAAAACCCCACCATAGTAAATGTCATGTGACATTGAAATTGCTTGGCAGCAAATACAGCAGGTTAGAAGTAAGTAACTTGGTAAAAACACTCTGCAGAAGCTACAATCTATGGGGCAGAATGTGGGCCTGCACTCTGAATAATGAATTTATCAGATAAAATAGCGTTTTTTGATTTGAACCAAATAAGGGAAGGGAAAATTCAGTACCTCTGCTTCACCTCAGCCTTTAATCCCATCTCCTTTCTCAAGGCCCCCAAATCTGCACCTTGTGAGGATGCCTGAGATGTCAGAAGCGGGGAGAAGTCAAAAGATTTGAAGGTAGACTGTTGCTTGAGGGCTGAAGAAAAGCTGGGGTCAGCTGAGCATTCACTTTCTACGGGGTAAAGCAATCAAATAATTAATTTAAAAAATTTTTTAGAATGAATGATATTTCCTGAATGGGACCAAAGGAAAATGCTTATTATAAGGTAATTTATTTTGCAAGAATTTAAACATATCAATAAAGCTCTAATCCAGGATATAGAAGACGATTCCTCCAAATTTAAAATTACTATTAATTTTTGAAGAAATACTGTTAAAATTTCAAACAATTCAGAACCACAGAAAGAAAAAATGAAAATTCCATTCCTCATTTCTCATACCTCCTCTTCCCCCCAAACAGCCACTGCTATACATGTGGTCGATAACCTTTCAGATTTTTTCTAACCACATGCAAATTTATATCTAAGAGATGACATAGTACTAACCCATAGCACTTAGCAAAGGTTTTAAAAAATTCTACTAGATCTTACTAGACATCTTCTGCAAATTGCTTTTATTCTCTAGACCCTGTACTTAAAGAGCCACCTCATGCTTTTTAATGAATGCATCATTATTTTAACAGTGTTCTATTGGTGAACATTAAGAAACTTTCAAATAAATTTTCTATGTGATGTAGGATTCTTTCTTTGTAGGGGTAAAACATACCTATGCTTTAGTAGGATTTTTATCCAAATGCTTTTAAACCAACTATGGATATAAATGGAGAACTATTTGAAATTACAGAAAATTGAGGCCCTAAGACATTAAGGAGTTAGTCCAAGGCTGCGGGCCCTGAGACTTCTGCAGTTTCTCAGCCTGAGGTCTTCCCTTTTAAGCCAGTGAATGCCACTGTCCCCTGAGGATTGGAAGGGCTCTGAGAGGGGGAAGAAGCTTTTAGTGGAGAAAATAATGCAAGGAAAGGAGGCAGGAAAGTGACACAGCAGGCGCGGGGAAAAAGGAAGGACAAAGGGAGTTGGTGGCCTTGCCGGGCCCCCAAAGAGAA
Organism: Smutsia gigantea; assembly: GCA_032199065.1. NCBI lineage: Eukaryota > Metazoa > Chordata > Mammalia > Pholidota > Manidae > Smutsia > Smutsia gigantea. The sequence continues at coordinate 11,234 of JAVSCE010008131.1, read as the reverse complement.
GAGGGAGGTGACGAGGGACCAGTCTTTGGAATGCAGGAGATCCTGGAGCCATTTTTTCAAAGGATATTTTGTTGCCAAAATAAAATTTAAGGGAGAAGCCAGAAAATATTCACATAGGAAGGATATTGTGAAACGTTGATTAAGTCCTGGCAGATGACTCAAAGAACATTGCCATGACTCAGATGGGAGTAAAAATGCATGATGCAAGCTGTCGTAGGGGAGTGATTTTTCATGTAGTTATTTGGGGGTTAGGCATGCCAAGGACGGAGGTTACAGAAATGATGTATGCTGCCTCCAGGTAAAATTGTAAAGAAGGTCCAACACTGTCTAGGCCCCCACTCGCCCCTCCTCAACTTTCTTCTGACTTGGAGGGCATCGTCCACTCTCTAATGCCCTGAGCCACAGTGGCAGCTCCAGAATTTCTATAGTGGAGGGGCTTGGGGGCAACAATTTCTGTAGAAGAAGGGGCTAGAGGCCAAATCTTGACGTTGCATCTGTAGAGCAAGCAAACCATTTTTTTGCTTAGAGAATGTTTTAAAGCAAGACAGATAGCAAAGTTTCCAAAAGATGTTTTTATTCACACTCTACTTAATATTAAGAGAAAGTTAATTACTCACCTCCAACAATATCTCCCTTACTTCATACAGGGTGTCTTGGGAGAATGAAGAAAGTGAAATCTTCCCAGGCCCCCTCTTTCCTTTGGCCTACATTCCTCTGTAATGTAAGCATGGTCCTTCTCTTCGAAACTTGCTCTGAGGACAGGTTAGGATGCACTTGGGGTGCAGTGTCACTTGGTGGAGTGACTCTCTGGAGGAAAAGTCACTCTTCTCAGGCTCCTGGTGTCTATCTCCCTCTGCCTGCTCCCAGGGGCAGGCCAAGCAGAAGTCGAGGGATCTAGTTGGTGCTTTTAGGTTGGGGAAAAAGTACACTGTCATTGGTGAAACAAACAAAATACTGGATAGATTCTTGACTGTGAAGAGATATAGAAATGAAGATGTTTACTTTATTGTGAGTAAAATATGCTATTTTAAATACACTGGGCCCTTTTCCTGTGACCAAGCATGAGGACATAGGAGCTCTGGAGAAGTGCTCTGCATGGGCTGAAAATAAGGCCTAGCTTCAGGGAGTTTATTAGGGGATGTTAAGGTGGAAGTTTCGGCCTGGTTGTTGACATGCCAGTGCATTTCATTCCCTACTCCCTTTCCTAAGGGGTGGTGTACCAGGTCAGAGATGTTTGCAGGAAACAGAAACCACTCTAGATATTTTTATCAGAATGAGGTTGATTTCAAGGAATGTGGTGCTTAGAAAATGTTGGAAGGCCTGGAGGGGTAGATTTCAGACCAGGCCTGCAGAGATGACTTGCAGAATAGCATCACTGAATGGGTCCCCAGGCGTGCTTCTACTTTGGCCACCATCCAGAGATGAGGAGTCAAGAGGCCAACACTGGGTCTCTAGAGCCATTGATGTCAAGATCTTACCACTGGAGCTGTGTTCCAGAGACAGGAAAACCTCTGCCCTGATTGGTGCAACTGCTTCTTAATGTCCATTAGGATAATGGTTGGACACTGGATCATGGAAGCAGAAAAGTGCTATCTCCATCTCCATGGTTTCACACACAGCAGGAAGGTCCCTTGCCCATAACCCTGTTTCATTCTACTTTCCTGTTCTTGTTAAAGTACCATCAATTGGCAGGACCTATTTTGCATCCAGAAACTGACTGCAAGAGAATCTGAAAATGATTGTTTTTAATATTGCAGTACAGGAAAGCACATGAGAGAAGAGATTGGAATTGATGCTAAGGACCAAGTCACCATATCTGTTATAGAAGAGAGGACTTGGAAGGGGGTGGCAGTGGAGTGATACCCTCTCCCAGTAAGTCAAGAGAGAAGAGCTTCAGGGACAATACTCAGAAAGCTAGAAATGCGTCCCCCACAGTCTAGGAGTGGGGAGGGGGATGCATTCTGATCCCTGACTGGGGAATCCAAAATGAGAGATGCTCTGACCCTGGGGCCAAAGTGATTTAGGTGCTGTACCATGACTGGCCTGTTCTTCCAGAGTCTGGAGTTCAAGAGGAAGAAAGTCAAAGTTTTTTCAGTGAACCTAATGGCCCACACTTGAGAGAGAGCTGGTGTGAAATTGATTTATGTCTGTGAAGTGGGTTGTCTGAAGGGGAGAAGGAGCTTCAGCAGGAAGGGGCTGGAGGTCAGCTCTGGAATTATTAGGGGTTATGAGAAGAGCCATAAGTGGGCAGCAGGAGGGGAGTGCAGCAACTACCTCAAGAAGGTCTTCCAAGATTCCACTTAAGGGAAGGAATAGGGTTTACACTCTGCCAGGCCTGAGGAGAGTTTGAAGGCTCACACCAGCTCCAGACAAATACAAATGGTCCTGTTTCCTTAAATCTCCTCTGCCCCCAGGGATCAGAAACTAGGTATAAGAAAGGAAGGAGGAGGAAATGAAAGTGAGTGCTGCGGAGTGGATTATGTCCATCCCAAATTCATATTTTGAAACTTGAACCCCCAGTGTAGCTGAATTTGAGATAGGGACTTTAAGGAAGTAATTAAGGTTAAATGAGTACATAAGGGTGGAGCCCTGATCCAGTAGGATCAGTGCCCTTAAAATAAGAGACTTGAGAGACATCTTTTTTCTCCCCGTTAGGACAGTGAGAGGCGACTGTGTGCAAGACAGGAAGGCTGTGCTCACCAGGAACCGAACTGGCTAGTACCTTGATCTTGGACTTCTCAGCCTCCAGAACTCTGAGAATTTAATTTATGTTGTTTAAACCACCTTGTCCATAGTATTCTGTTATGGCGGCCTGAGCTAATAATGGGAGGAGCTGGCCACACCCCATTCCTGTCTGACTGTAACCACCAAGCCGGAAGGAGGGTAGACTCTCAACTCTACAACAAGCTTAGAGGTTCAATGATGATATAAAGCTGGATATTTTGCTTGCTGAATTGAGATCATAACTTGTTTCCTTTCATTCCCACAGAGTGAACTGAAACGTCGTGAGATCGTTCCAGGTTCTTTCCAGGGACTGGAGAAGAACTAGCCCAAAAAGTGGATTTAAAGAGACAATAGGGACAGAAGAGAAAGCTGCCTGGTGAGTACGTCCTAAGAATTGTTCTTGTTCAGCATGTTGATTATAAATTAGCCTCCGAAATCAATACATCATGTTTCATAGTCAAGATAACCCACACATCCTTTAAGGGATGGAATGACTACAGACCCCTTAGAAATGACTGTACTTGGCTGAGTATGGCAGTTAGAACTTGATCGACTCACCATGGAAACAAAGACAATGACATCTGCAGAGCAAGCAGAGGCTGTGACATCTACCCAAGTCCAGCACAGTCAGTGGGACTCTTGGCCCAACAGCCTGAAATGTTTCTATTTCCCTGGTACACCCTCACCCATACCTTCCTTGGTGGGTGAGAAGCAACCACATCTCTAAATGGAGAGATGCTCCTTAGTATTGATTAGCTGCCATTGCTCTGATTCCATTCTCATATTTGGGTGAACTGGCTCCCCATGTAACAACCTGAGGGAAAAAGAGAGTTAGAGACAGACAGACAGACATGATGGTGCTGGGGGAGGAAACTAAGACCATTTCATCTTTACTGTTACATTTCTCATTGTAAAGAAACAGAATGGACATGTTGGTAATTCTGATTACACTTGGACTTCCTATGGCTGGGGAGGAGAGGGGGATTCACCACTTTGCTAACTAACACAGGTCCTCAAATCTTCTGGATGACTTGGTACTTCCTGGTAAATTCATGGATTGACATTCTAGTTAGTGTATATCAGTCCCTATGAATTTGGTTAATATGAGTCTGACCTTGAGAAAGGAGTCCTTTCTCAGTTCCTACCAAATATCGATCAAACAACAAGAATGGATTGATAAGATTTCTAGTTTTAAGACTGATACATGCGTCCTATTGTGAGTCTCTTGGCAACCACTAGCTGTATTTCTGGAGCTGCACATTATCAGATGCCTTTCCATTTCCAAAGGTTATCAATGGCCTGTATAAATATAGGGAGAATTCCAGTTTGTGAGCCCTCAAGGAATCCATATAGATCACGGCAATTAAGTTGAGATTATTTAATGAATCAGAATCTAATTTCCTCCATTGTTCATGGTTATTTTGTTGTTGCTGAAAATGTTTGCCAAGCAAAGAATCATACAACTTCTTACTTTAATATATTCAAGTGCATTTGGTATAGGATGGGTAAACTGGTGTGCAGTACAGAGCCCAGTTATGATCCATGTGGGAATAACAATTGTGGAAATAGTCTGACAGGGGAATGTAATTTCATTCCAGTTACTGAAAGCCAAAACAGGGGGATTCTGTCCATTAGCCACCATTAGTCCCGGTTCTTCAGCCCTTCTGACCCTTTTTCCAAGCAGGATAATTGTCACTACTAAAATAGCACAGTTCTAAAGCAGAACACATAGTATTTGAATGGGGTGAGGCCACATGGTAAATGTTCTTGGCCTTCTACCGACATGAAACCAGAGGAGGTTAATGCCCTCTTTGTAGGAAGATGCCTACTGATAGGTGACAGGAGATCCAGATTTTGATGAACAAATTTGACCTTGATAAAGCAAACTCTTTTTACCAGGTGTCTTTAAATCTTTTAACTGACTGAACAAAGTGAAACAATTTTTTCGGGTTTAAGAGTCAGCATTTCAAATGTGTTTGTTTATTCAGTGTTAGATTTTGAAAACATTGACTAATGTCGAAATTTGGTACACAGGCTAAAGGAAATCAGCATCTGCTTTGACGTCTATTTGTAGTTTACATTGCTTAGGTGTCAAGCAAAGGTAAACGGCACCAAGGAAAATGCAATATGGGGCCCTTTCCTATGTGACCTTAAAGTTTTCCCAGAATTGAAAAAAGGCATCACCAAGGACAGTGTGTTTGTTTAAAAGCCAGTAAAGCTAAAGATAAAAACTTAGCAAAGTTTCAACTTTGTAAATTATAAAGAACAATTCTCTTATTACATACCACAAAATTTACCCATTGTAAGTGTTCAATTATTTTTAACCAATTGGCAGTTGTGCAACCATCACCACACCCAGTTTTAGAACTTTCCATTGCCCCAGAAAGTTCCCGAATTCCCGTTTGCAGTAAAGCTCCCCTCCATCCTCAGCCTCAGGCCCTAATCTAATTTCTGTCTCTATAGATTTCATATCACTGGAATATAATTTGTACTCTTTTGTACATCTGGCTTCTGTCAGTTGGCATAATGTTTGGCTATTATGAATAATACTTTGATGAGCATTCTGCACAAGTCTTTGTGTGGATGTTTGATTTTATTTCTCTTGGGTAAATACTCAGAGTACAGCTGCTAGGTTATACGGTAAGTTTGTGTTAAACTTTTTAGGAAACTACCAAACCATTTTTCAAAGTGGCTCTGCCATTTGACACCACCATCAGCAATGTAAGAAGGTTCTCATTTCTCCATGTGCTTAGCAATACTTGTTATTGTCTGTCTTGATTTTAGCCATTCTAGCAAGTGTGAAAAAAAGTAACTTGTTTTAGTTTGCATGTCCCTAATGAGTAATGACATGAACACTTTTTCAAATGCTCATTAAATGTTTTATATTATCTTTGGTAAAATATCTATTTAAGTCTTTTGCTCATTTTTGAATTGGGTTATTTGTCTTCTTATTGAGTTTTGAAAGTTCTTTATATATTCTGGATACAAATCTTTTATTAGATACATGACTTGAAAATATTTACTCCCAGTCTGTGACTTGTTTTTTGTTTTCTTAGTGGGGTCTTTTGAAGCACAGAGTTTTTTTTTCAGGTTTCTGTCTTTCTTTCTTCCTCTCTCCCTCCCTCCCTCCCTCCCTCCCTTCCTTTTTCTTTCTTTCTTTCTTTTCTTTCTTTCTTTCTTTTCTTTCTTTCTTCCTTCCTTTCTTTCTTCCTTCCTTTCTTTCTTTCTTTCTTTCTTTCTTTCTTTCTTTCTTTCTTTCTTTCTTTCTTTCTTTCTTTCTTTCTTTCTTTCTTTTTCTTTCTTTCTTTCTTTCTTCTTCTTTCTTTCTATTAAGTATTATTGATATACCCTCTTACGAAGGTTTCGCACGAAAAAACAATGTGGTTACTATATTTACCCATATTATCAAGTCCCGACTCATACCCCAATTCAGTCACTATCCATCAGTGTAGTAAGATGACACAGATTCACTGTTTGCCTTCTCTGTGCTACACTGTTTTCCCCTTGAAGCACAGAGTTTTTAATTTTGATGAAGTCCAATTTAGAAGTATTTTTATTATGGATCATGTTTTGGTGTGACTGACTTTTTTTATTTTGGTTCTATCATAAACTGGTTCATGGGAACATATATTCTCTTCTGTCCCTTTTGCTAAATCTCTAAAGTGTCCAAGAGTATTCTAGTGAAAGTAAAACAGCAATAAGAAAGAGCTTTCACGTGGGCACAGCCTCTAACAGATTATTTTGAGAATGGAGAAAAAGGCTCTTGCATTGAATAAAGGGGAGAAATAACCTAAAACACAACATGAGAGTTAGTGTTAGAGAAATGTAGTAAAACTAGTACCAAATTAATGTGGACAAGAGGATGGAAGAACAGGAGGTGAGAAGTGGTTACAAATTAATGCTACTGGTTCTTTCCAGGGATTATAAAAGAAAAAAAGCAGAGGCCTGCTGGGGGACCTTGGCTCTAGGTGGGACACGGCAGGGGCAGTACTGATGTTTTCCTTTCTATGGTTCTCTGATCTCTCTTCTGGAGATATGGGAGTATAAAACAGAGGAGGGAAAACAGAGCACTCAATCGGTAATATACATAATGTGTATAAACAGAAAATAATGATGTGGAAAAGTTGGAATCAGAAAACTGAGGCTTATCTCCCAGCTCTGCCCCCAACTGGTTATTCCACTTCAGGGGTTTATAAGGATCCTGTGTGTGTGTGTGTGTGTGTGTGTGTGTGTGTGTGTGTGTGTGTGCTTGCTGCACAGTAGGATCCCTGTAGACTCTACCCAAGGACCCAGAAAAGTTCTGGGGCAAAGCACATCTAGGTGTGGTAAGAATGTACCAGCATTAGGTCCCAGAAGCCTGGAGATTAAACCTATCATGCAAGGCAAAATTCAAAATTCTACATTCCTACTGTAAACCTGACCAGACACTGAGAGAAAGAATCCCAATGTCATCAGTAATCAGATTTAGGGAGCAGAATAGAGGAAAGACTTTCTGGGAGAAAGAAACCCTATAGTTTTTATCTAAGCTGTAAGAGATGTAGGAAATTTTAGACTAACTGAAAGATAAGTGATACTGGAGAACCAATTGGAGAGGAAGAGATTAGTTGAAATCTACTAACAAAGAAAAAGCAGGAAGAATTTATCTCATCAGTCCAATGAATGGGTTGGCATAAGATAACTTCTGAGACCATTTCTTGCTTATGATTCTGCCATAAGAAAAATTTTTCATAGAAAACTTTACTTGCCAGAAGAGATTTTAAGGTAGTTGATTAGACAGAGTTGCCCCAAAATTCCCTTAATAGGGATGATATTTTTTAAAAGTAAGAAATCAGAAATAAAGAATTCCTACCTTAAGACACATGCCAGTACTTAAAAATTAACATGTGGTAAACACTGAGGACAAATCTAATTCTGTTGATGAAATTTCCTATATACAGGAAATCAGAAAATGTTGACATTTGGGAATGTGATGCTGAGGACAGGTAACTCTCAGATCACAATGTCAGACACAGTGTTTGCACTGGGAAAAGCCTGGAGATTGGTGAATAGGTTATGAGACTCAGGAAAGACTGAGAGATCATTTAAAGGGTCTGTGTGTACACCTTGGCTTGAACGACTACTATGACCCACATATGTCACAATCAATAGATTGTCACTGAAAAGAGTATGTCCAGAGACTGGCAATTTCCCCTAATTCTCTAGGTCTGCAAATCTGGGTGCTAGTACCCAGCAGCTAGGACCCACCAGGCAGATTTATTTGTGGCATATACAGTGGCTATGAATGAATTTTAAAATAAATGCTTCAATACTTGAATATGATGTTCTATAAAAATATTACTACTGAAATAGGAGTCATTGCACCTGTGCTGAACATTTCCCATTCTTCCCTCTGTATCTTTTTCCACCCTTCTCTGCTTTGCTCTTAACCCTGAAGGCTGCCGTATTTGGATTGCAAACAGGACCGTTGCCCTTTAGATCCTGGCCCTGACCCTGCAAATACCATACCTTAGTGCTTAGCGTTAGGAATAAAACCTGATTAAACTGATCAACCTCTGGAGAATGGAAGTTTGGGGATGGAGTGTGTGTGTGTGTGTGTGTGTGTGTGTACATGTGTCTAACTGCAATAGCAAAGTGCTGATTTCGAAAAATGTCCGGATATATCAAACTGTAGAGAGGAAAAATTTGAGGCACCTTTTCCTTTTGAATCAGAGGTTCCTAAAGGGCCATCAGAATAACTTAAATCATTTCATTTAATAATTATCTAAGCTCTCTTTCTGCTCAGCTTTCAATATGTGAGGCTCCCAGAACTTGGTCACATGCTCACAGCTGAAACACCAGGGAAGTGGATTCTGACTTTGAACAACACTTTCTCCCTGAGGCTCACAGCCTCTCACTCTGCCTGTGTCCCTCTTCCTTTCAATGAGTAACTATTTAGTTATGAAAATCTTGAAAGCCATAATCTTAGAGGAATTTAAGAAGCTTCAGGTGGAAAGTCTTTTCCCTTCTGAACACTGTAAAGCTATTTTTGAATAAAAGAAATATTTTTTCATGACATTATCATAAAAACTTTAAGAAAAATAAGTACAATAAAATATAATCATGCCCCATTCCCACTTGTTTCCCCAGAATCACCACAGTTCTACACTCAGGGGCAACCATTGCCTAAATGTATTTTTAAAAGAACTGACTAAGCAGAACACAGTCTCTTCAGATGTCTTTATGATATTAAAAAGAGGCTGGAAAAGTGAATTAACCTAGATCATACCCATTTGTAGACAGGCAGAAAGGGATAACACCGGCACAAAATTGATTTAAGGTGAGAGAGCAGCTTCCAAAGCGAGAAGTAAAAAGAATGAGACAAGGTGGAAAACAGATTCTGAGAGAAAAGTGTAACCCACAGAGAGGAGTTCAATTTACTGTGGGGAAATGAAGAAGAGATTCAGTTTTACCAAGTTTTAAGAATTGAAACTTCCAGAGAGAAGTAGAGATAGAGTGTGGTTCATACACCATGGGAAATGGCTCACTCAAGGGACCGAGACGGGCTTCAGCAGGGTGGTGGCCAGGGAGATGAAGACCAGAGCTGGGGACCTGTGACTGCTGGATGCTCAGCGGGAAGCCCTCGGGCACAACTCATGTGGCGGCAAAGGGACGGTGGGGAGTAAGAAAATATAAAGTGGGCAAGAGAAAACATGCTGGGAGAAGAGAGACACCAACAGACATGGTTGTTTTTTAATACTTGAAGATGATTATTGTAATTAGAGGGTATGGCTAAGAAAATAGAGGCCAACAAGGTTTACCAAGCTGGGCACATGTGAAATCTTTCTGTTTTTTTTGTTTATGGCTACGACTGTACACAGAGCCCATTACGGATTTGTAACCAGTCTTCTTAGAATTTCTTTTTTTCTCTCTCTCAAAAATAGCTACTGTGTTGGGATCCGAGCCCTAAAGGCATTTTTGCATGAGAAAACTTTTGAAAATAAGATCCTGCATAGGCATGCACAGGACTCATTATGGGCTTGGCCCATTTAGGAAAGAGAGAAAAATCTTCTGTAAGGGGAAGTGGGAAGAAAAATGAGGAACTAGACTGTAAGAAAGAGGTAGGCTAGGGATGTTTGTGTTCAGTAACATTGTGTTATCAGTTTCTGAGTGTGGTGTGAAAAAGGTAATAGATGATGATTGACTAGGAAGTGCTAAAGTAGAGAGAAATGAATGAATTCTCCAAAATAGGGTTAAGCTACTTTAGTTCTTATTGTTGTTAGGTAGTTATTATTCATTGAACAAGGTGTTTTTTTTTTAAGCCTAGGAATTGTGAAGATAAGAGATTTTATATCTAGGAAGACATAACACTTGTTTTGTTATTTACTTTTAAAACTTCCTTTGTAAACACGTTTCCCACTAGACTATGTTGATCATTAGGTTGAAATCTGGCTTTGAAAAGCCAGCCACTAGTATTGTCCCTAATTATCTCCCAGATGGATGCCCTATTGTGGTCTCTGCAGACTATAAGAGAGGACTTTACAGGAAGTATTTCTGCAGGTGGGCCAGAAAGCCAGTGAGCAGCAGAGGATGTATCATGGACAGTGGCAGGTAATAAAGAGGCAAAACTGGCTGCTTCTGCCTCCAGTCCTGAGTAGCTGTTTGAACCCAGAGCATCAGAATGGCAAAACTTAAGTGAACTACTCTTTGCAAATCACACACTTACTAGCTGCATGCTAAAACAAAAGCCCTACTTGGCATTTCAGTCTGTTAAACATCAAGAGCCCTTGTTGTGACTAGCATTCCTTTGACTGTAAGGAACAGTGGGGTCACATGCTAATGCAGGCAAAGACCCCTATGCTGATGCCCAGGGCACTCTGATCCCCAGGCCTTGGGGAGGGTGAGAACCAAGACACCGGCTACATTCTCTCCTCTTCTGTTCTTCCCTCCTCTCCCCACTCTTTTCCCCCTCTCCCCTCCGCTCTCCTCTCCTTTCCTTGGCAACTGTCTTCTTTCCTCTACCTTCTCAGCTGGTCCACAGAGGCTTTATTCCTTTATACCCCACCTTCTCTCTCTCATCCCTTCCCCTTTGCATGTGCTGCGTCTTCACCCTGGACTGTTCTCCCTTTTTCTTCAGCTGGCTGAACATGGTCGGCTCCTTTGGAGTCATCTCCGATGCAGCCTTTTCCAGGGAAGGCTTTTCCCTGGCGGCTGAGCTGAGTGGCCCACCTGTGAGCCTCAATTCCCTGGTGCTACTCTCCTATCACATCTTAGGTCTTTCTACTCTGTGTGGTTATTGCCTGGTGGCTTGTGCCTTTCTCCTGCTGCACTGAGAGCCCCTTGAAAGCAGGCATCATTCCTCGTTCCCCCAGAGCTTTATGCAGAGCCTGGAAACATCTGTGAATGGCACGCACAGGGGTTATGTAATGCCCCTCTGGCCAGGACCTCAAGGAGCACTTCCTGAATGGGTGAGTGAGTGAAGAGATGAATCTATTGCTCACACTCCTGGATCACACACACGTTTCTTGTATTGT
>JAVSCE010008130.1:0-68638 GCA_032199065.1 Smutsia gigantea | reverse complement strand
AAAGCTCACATAGTCATTAACTGGCAAGGACAGGACTATTTTATATCAAGTTCAAAAGATGACATATTAAAGGAAGAAGGCCTAAGAAGAATGCATTTAAGGCACATACAATATATGGATAAACCAAGAAACCTGGAACATTAGGGGGGTGGTTCTCACAGTGAGGTCCTCACCCAGGATCAGCGTCACCTGAACACACTGTACAAACAGAAGTTCTCAGATCCCACTGTAGAGCTAGTGAATCAGAAATTCTGGGGAAGGGCCCAGAGCCTGCAGCTGAAGCTGAGGAGAGCCTTATCCATCCTATTCTCTTTCTTACACCAAGAAACTTTTAGAAAGCATCTACTCAATTTACACTTCCCTCATAGCACCTCAACTTCTAAATCCTCTGCACTCTGGTTAACTCCTCTATCATATCACTAAAATGTTTTTTAGAAGTGTCTAGCACTGCTGACATCCCCTCCTACTTGAAATGGCCTAATTTTTTGACTTCTGTAATGATCGGCCCTCTTGCTTCTCCATATGCTATTTCCCTCTCCCAGTGACTACTCTTCCTTCTCCTACACTCTAAAGACACTCATGGCCTCAGGGTCAGTCTTCAGTCTGCTAACTTCTCTTCTCCCACCTACTGCTTTGACATCTCAAGAACTTCCAGAATTGAACTGACATCTCTGTACCCCAAACCTCTCTCAAATTGCACAACATATTTTAAACTACTTCATGAGCTACTTCACTGAATGTCCTTCAAGTACCGACAGGAGAATATATCCAAGGGGAATTTCCCATTTCCCCTGCCCCAACCCCAGCAGCACTCCCCTGAGTGCCCGCTTTTACTATGGATACCATGGGCTCTCTAGTCCCCTGGCACACAACGTTGCTTCCCCTCTCCCCTGGCTCCAGTTCTTGTGCGCAAAGGGGTCAGCCCCACCAAGTTGCCTGTTTCATCCGCCTCATTCCCACTTATAATCCACCATCTTTATCCAACTGCTTCTTACCTGTTCTGAAGCCCTACCTCTGTAAAATACATCTGTGAATCTATTTTTCCTTTGCTCAAAAATATGCAGAGGCTGTTCAAACACAGCCCAACTTCCTATCCAGCCTTACCTCATATTTATCCTTAACAAACTTTTGCTCAGCTAATCTAGAATGCTCATCACATTACAAACATGTCTCAAGTTTCTTCACCTCTCACTCTTGGTCTTATATTATTACCTCCATTTCAACTACCAGTTCCCACCAACTCTGTCTGTAAATTTCCCCACAAACCTCCTCCTTGACACCGTGTACAACTGCCTCAGAATGAAGTCCTCTCTCTCCCTTCTCTAGAGACTCAAAGATACTGGAGCCAGCCTCTGTCACTTGCCACAATCACCCATACAAAAGTTGAGACCCTCCATTACAGAAGTGGGTTTTACACTTCATTCTACATGGATGCAAATATTTGCTGAAGGCAAAGCCGAAAAATTTGTACAAACCAAAATTCATGTGCAATTAGGCACTGTTCTGCCAACTTACTGGACTTTGGGAGTAGGTGGTGAAACATAATACAGATACACAGCAACTTAGAAGGAATCAACCAATCTGTTTTCTATATGCACAGTATAATCACTCTAGAATGATAACCAGACACTAACAGATTCATTTCAGGTAAGGAAAGTATAACAGATTTTTTTGAACAAAAAAACTTTTTGTAGGAACAATGGGAAAGACCAACTTATCTGACACTAAAATGATAGAGGGAAGGCCTTCTACAAATAAGTCTATAGAAGTTCCTGCATGTTTCCAACCATGCCATTTCATAGCTCCTAAAGGTGATAAGCTATCTACAATCACAAAAGAAAGTTCTTGGTCTAAAGGAAATTGAGTAACAGGGCATTCATTCCAAAATACGCTATTTTGTCTGGAAGATATGCTCAAAGTTGGTCAGGTCAGGAAGGCCAAGAAGCAGCAAGATAAATTATAATATGAAAGATGGACTGATTGCTTCAGTTAGAGATAAGTTCCTGGAATGATAAAGATAATCACTGCTTCCCTGTAGGGAAGAGAGGTGATAATCTCTCAAGGCATAGTATGTGTAAGATATCACTTTCAAAATGAGAAAATACGTTTAGAAACATTTAGAAAAAAAAAAAAGAACAGCTCTGCTCTAACCAAAGGCCCTGATATGTTTCACAGCCTGAAGCTTAAGCTTGGATCAGAACAGAATCACCAGAGACTAAGAAAGGGAAAATATTTTCTTCTAAGCAGCACAGACAGATATAAAGTATCTTTACTGATTGATATGTAGCCATTTTTCAAGGTTAACATTTCAGAGGAAAATGTATTATACCGATTTACACTCAATTTCTCAATTTGATATTAATTACAAAACTGGGCTTACCACTATGTTTCTCTCACTATATTTTACAACTAGTTTCATTTGAAATACTTTACGATTTCTCCCTTAAAATAGTAGACACATAAAATTGGCATATAACTTCCATTCTGCCCAAAGTTGGAGATATGCAGAAATAGCAAATCACCTTAAATACTTTCTGAAATAAGACTGCTGAATTCATTCATTAAGCAGCAAAAAATGCTAATAGATCTTTCTGGACTTTTGGAAAGGACTGTTTTAACTTAGAGTTATTTGCTTTTATTTCTAAGCTCCACTAACTATCCTGATTGAATAAGTATCTAAATAGAACTCTTATCATCCCTGGCTTCAGATTTCATTCACTCAAGTGAGCACTAGATATACAGCAACCCAAAACTGCATTAAACATATTTTTAGAACCCTGAAGGATGAGCTTCTCAGGTTTACTGCAATTTATTCCAGAAACAAAAACTAAAAACAGGTAGATAGACTACTAGAGAATTTAAATAAAGGGAAAGAAATCAACATTAGCTCTCTCATGCTGAAGAGACAAGAGGCTAAAAAGAGCTTTTCTTCCAATTACTTTTATTACTTCTAATAAAGTAGTAAATATAAAGTTAATTCAGGTCAATATAAAGTTAATTCACTTAATTTTAACATATTATTGGGACTCAAAAAACATTATTTTCTCAGCCAGTAATATAATCACTACCAAAAATTAATATTAAAATATAAGTTCTATTGAGTTACACTTTCCAACATTTTAACTTTATTCACAATATGATTTGAAATGGCAGAAAATATATCCAAGTAGGGCTCATGATTACAAGATCAACCAAAATAAATAAATACTGCTATTTTAACATTAGCAGTAAGACTTTATTATATTGTTAATAACAGAGAATACACTTGTCAAAAAGATATCAGTAGTTCTAGTAGGATTCACTAATACCCAAACCAGTACTGATGATTATACTTAAAGACGAGGACTACTGGTAGTATTATGTTTACAAGCAACAGACAAAAGTAAAATACACAGACAGCCCAAAAACACAGCCATAGAAATCATGATAATGAGAATGGCTTACTTTGACATGGCTCTGGGCTCCAAGGTTGTAGATCTCTGTAGGTTTTACTTCATTAATGATCTTCACAAGGCAGGTGCTGTCAGTGAGATCACCATAGTGCAATTTCATGTCTTTAGGATATTTAAACAAAAATATACCATTAGACAGAAGAAAACAACATAGGCCCAATTTTTTTAAATGACAAAATTGAATTGTACATTCTGAAACTCTGGAAACCGGATTGGTTTGAGAGCAGCAGAATATAACTGTCATCTTCAAAGAACCTCAGATGGACATTTATTTATTTATTTATTTTCTTGGTATCATTAACGTGCAATCACTTGAACATTATGGTTACTAGACCTCCTATTATCAAGTCCCCCCCACATACACCACTACAGTCACTGTACATCAGCATAGTAAGATACTATAGAATCATTACTTGTCTTCTCTATAAATACTGCCTTTCCCGTGTCCCCCGCCACTGCATTACGTGTGCTAATCGTAATGCCACTTTCCCCCCTTATACCTCCCTTCCCACCCATCCTCCCCAGTCCCTTTCCCTTTGGTAACTGTTAGTCCATTCTTGGGTTCTGTGAGTCTGCTGCTGTTTTGTTCCTTCAATTTTTCCTTGTTCTTATACTCAACAGATGAGGGAAATCATTTGGTACTTGTCTTTCTCAGCATGGCTTATTTCACTGAGACTAATACACTCTAGCTCCATTCATGTTGTTGCAAATGGTGGGATTTCTCTTCTTCTCATGGCTGAATAATATTTCATTGTGCATATGTACAACATCTTCTTTATCCATTCATCTACTGATGGACACTTAGGTTACTTCCATTTCTTGGCTATTGTAAATAGTGCTGTGATAAACATAGGGGTGTATATGTCTTTTTCAAACTACATGGCTGAATTCTTACAGTAAATTCCAAGGAGTGGAATTCCTGGGTCAAACGGTATTTCTATTTTGAGTTTTTTGAGGAACCTCCATACTGCTTTCCACAATGGTTGAACAAGTTTACATTCCCACCAGCAGTGTAGGAGGGTTCCCCTTTCTACACATCCTAACCAACATTTGTTGTTGTTTCTCTTTTGGATGGTGGCCATGCTTACTGGTATGAGGTGATATCTCATTGTGGTTTTAATTTGCATTTCTATGATGATTAGCGATGTGGAGCATCTTTTCATGTGCCTGTTGGCCATCTGAATTTCTTCTTTAGAGAAGTGTCTGTTCAGATCCTCTGCCCATTTTTTAACTGGATTATTTGCTTTTTGTTTGTTGGGGTGCATGGGCTCTTTATATATTTTGGATGTCAACCCCTTATCGGATGTGTCATTTATGAATATATTCTCCCATACTGTAGGATGTCTTTTTGTTTTACTGATGGTGTCCTTTGCTGTACAGAAGCTTTTTAGTTTGATATAGTCCCACTTGTTCATTTCTGCTTTTGTTTCCCTTGCCCAGGGAGATATGTTCACGAAGTTGCTCATGTTTATGTCCAAAAGATGTTTCCCTATATTTTTTTCAAAGAGTTTTATGGTTTCATGACTTACATTCAGGTCTTTGATCCACCTTGAGTTTACTTTTGTGTACAGGGTTAGACAGTAATCCAGTTTCATTCCCTTACATGTAGCTGTCCATTTTTGCCAACACAAGCTGCTGAAGAGGCTATCATTTCCCCATTGTATATACATAGCTCCTTTATCGTATATTAATTGATCATATATGCTTGGGTTTATATCTGGACTCTCTACCCTGTTCCACTGGCCTATGGGTCTGTTCTTCTGCCAGTACCAAATTGTCTTGATTACTGTGGCTTTTGTAGTAGAGCTTGAAGTAAGGGAGCATAATTCCCCCTGCTTTATACTTCCTTCTCAGGATACTTTTGGCTATTCAGGGTCTTTTGTCATTCCATATGAATTTTAGAACTATTTACTCTAGTTCATTGAAGAATGCCATTGGTATTTTGATAGGAATTGCATTGAATCTGTAGATTGTTTTAGGCAGGACGGATATTTTAACAATATTAATTCTTCCTAGCCAAGAGCATGGGATCAATTTCCATTTATTAGTGTCCTCTTTAATTTCTCTTAAGAGTGTCTTGCAGTTTTCAGTGTATAGGTCTTTCACTTCCTTGGTTAGGTTTATACCTAGGTATTTTACTCTTTTTGATGCAACTGTGAATGGAATTGTTTTCCTGATTTCTCTTTGTGATAGTTCACCATTAGTGTATAGGAATGCAACAGATTTCTGTGTATTAATTTTGTAACCGGCAACTATGCTGAATTCAGATATTAGATCTAGTAGTTTTGGAGTGGATTCTTTAGGGTTTTTTATGTACAGCATCATGACATCTGTAACAGGGACAGTTTGACTTCTTCTTTACCAATCTGGATGCCTTTTATTTCTTTGTGTTGTCTGATTGACATGGCTAGAACCTACAGAACTATGTTGAATAAAAGTGGAGAGAGTGGGCATCCTTGTCTTGTTCTGATCTTAAAGGAAAAGCTTTCTGCTTCTCGCTGTTAAGTATAATGTTGGCTGTGGGTTTGTCATATACGGCCTTTATTATGTTGAGGTACTTGCCCTCTATACCCATTTTGTAGAGAGTTTTTATCATGAATGGATGTTGAATTTTGTTGAATGCTTTTTCAGTGTCTGTGGAGATGATCATGTGGTTTTTGTCCTTCTTTTTGTTGATGTAATGGGTGATGTTGATGGATTTTCAAATGTTGTACCATCCTTGCATCCCTGGGATCCCTCTTGATCATGGTGTATGATGCTCTTGATGTATTTTTGAATTTGGTTTGCTAATATTTTGTTGAGTATTTTTCCATCTATGATCATCAGGGATATTGGTCTGTAATTTTATTTTTTGTGGTGTCTTTGCCTGGTTTTGGTATTAGAGTGATGCTGGTCTCGTAGAATGACTTTGGGAGTATTCCCTCCTCTTCTACTTTTTGGAAAACTTTAAGGAGGATGGGTTTTAGGTCTTCACTAAATGTTTGATAAAATTGATTACCAATTCAGTTTCCTTGCTGGTAATTGGTCTATTCAGATTTTCTGTTTCTTCCTTGGTCAGCCTTTCACGGTTGTATTTTTCTAGAAAGTTGTACATTTCTTCTAGGTTATCCAGTTTGTTACCATATAATTTTTCATAGTATACCCTCATAATTCTTTGTATTACTGTGGTGTACGTACTTATTTTTCCTTTCTCATTTCTGATTCTGTTTATGTGAGTTGACTCTCTTTTTGTCTTGATAAGTCTGGCTAGGGGTTTATCTATTTTGTTTATTTTCTTGAAGAACCTGCTCCGGCTTTCATTGATTCTTTCCATTGTTTTATTCTTCTCAATTTTATTTATTTCTGCTTTCATTTTTATTATGTCCCTTCTTCTACTGACTTTAGGCCTCATTTGTTCTTCCTTTTCTAGTTTCATTAATTGTGAGTTTAGACTGTTCATTTGGGATTGTTCTTTCCTGAGGTAGATCTGTATTGCAATATATTTCCCTCTTAGCTCGGCCTTCACTGCGTCCCACAGATTACACAGTGTTCAGTAATTGTTGTCATTTGTCTCCATATATTGCTTGATCTCTGTTTTTATTTGGTCATTGATGCACTGATTATTTAGGAGCATGTTATTAAGTCTCCATGTGTTTGTGGGCTTTTTCATTTTCTTTGTGTAATTTATTTCTAGGTTCATAACGTTTGTGATCTGAGAAGCTGGTTGGTACAATTTCAATCTTTTTGAATTTACTGAGGTTCTTTTAGTGGCCTAGAATATGATCTATTCTAGAAAATGTTCCATGTGCACTTGAGAAGAATATGTATCCTGTTGCTTTTGGATGGAGTGTTCTGTAGCTGTCTGTTAGGTCCATCTGTTCTAATATATTGTTTAGTGACTCTGTCTACTTATTTTCTGTCTGGTTGATCTGTCCTTTGGAGTGAGTGGTGTGTTGACATCTCTGAAAATGAATGCATTGCATGCTATTTCCCCCTTTAATTCTGTTAGTATTTGTTTCACATATGTAGGTGATCCTGTGTTGGGTGCATAGATATTTATAATAGTTATATCCTCTTGTTGGACTGACTCTTTTATTATTATGTGATGTCCTTCCTTGTCTCTTGTGACTTTGTTTTGAAGTCTATTTTGTCTGATACAAGTACTGCAACTCCTGCTTTTTTCTCACTCTTAGTTGCATGAAACATCTTTTTCCATCCCTTTACTTTCAGTCTGTGTATGTCTTTGGGTTGAAGTGAGTCTCTTGTAGGCAGCATATAGATGGGTCTTGTTTTTTTGTCCATTCAGTGACTCCATGTCTTTTGATTGGTTCATTCAGACCATTTACATTTAGGGTGATTATCAATAGGTATGTACTTATTGCCATTGCTGGCTTTAGATTCGTGGTTACCAAAAGTTCAAGGGTAATTCCCTTACTATCTAACAGTCTAACTTAACTTACTTCATATGCTATTACAAACACAACCTAAAGCTTCTTTTTTTCCCTCCTTTTTCTTCCTCCTCCATTCTTTGTATGTTATGAATCGTATTCTATACTCTTTGACTATCCCTTGGGTGATATCGATTTAGCCTTAGGAATACTTGCATCTTTAGGAGTCGCTCCAAAATGCACTGTAGTGGTGGTTTGTGGGAGGTAAATTCTTTCAGCTTTTGCTTATCTGAAAATTGTTTAATCCCTCCTTCAAATTTAAATGATTACCTTGCTGGGGAGAGTATTCTTGGTTCAAGGCCCTTCTGCTTCACTGCATGAAATATATCATGCCACTCTCTTCTGGCCTGTAAGGTTTCTGTTGAGAAGTCTGATGATAGCCTGATGGGTTTTCCTTTGTATGTGATCTTTTTTCTTTCTCTAGCTGCTTTTAAAAGTCTGTCTTTATCCTTGATCTTTGCCATTTTAATTATTATATGTCTTGATGTTGTCTTCCTTGGGTCCCTTGTGTTGTGAGATCTGTGTACCTACATGGCTTGAGAGACTCTCTCCTTCTCCAGACTGCAGACGTTTTCAGCAATTACCTCCTCAATGACACTTTCTATCCCTTTTTCTCTCTCTTCTTCTTCTGGTACCCCTATAATGCAAATATTGCGATTGGTCACCAGTTCTCTCAATATTCTTTCATTCTGAGAGATTCTTTTTTCTCTCTGTGCCTCAGCTTCTTTGTATTCCTCTTCTCTAATTTCTATTCCATTTACCATCTCTTCTACTACATCTAATCTTTTAAATCCCTCCATTGTATGTTTCATTTCAGAAATGGAATTTCTTAATGATTGAATCTCTGACTTAAATTTGTTCCTGAGTTCTTGAATATTTTTCTGTACCTCCACAAGCATGTTTATAATTTTTATTTTGAACTTTCAGGAATATTGGTGAGTTCAGTTTCATTTGTTCCTTTTTCTGGGGTTTGTGAGATTTTGGTCTGAACCATGTTCTTTTGACGTTTCATATTTCTGTGTGGTGCCCACTAGTGCACAGAAACTCCAGTCTCTGGAGCTGCTCAGCCCCTTCAGTGAGGTTGGGGGTCGTAGGGGATTGGAGCTTGTGCCTGGGGGAAGGGAAGATCTGTGTCCTGATTCCCGTTTGTGGTGCCTGTCTCCAGTGTCAGAGACAGTGGGCCAAGCACACATGTGTAAGCCTCTGTGCTTTGCATCTCTAGCTGTTGTAGGCGCCAGCGCAGTGACTGCCAGTTTGCAAGCAGGTGCCGGCAGGCCAGGAGGAAGGCTCATCAGGCTGTGTCTCACAGTGGGGGGCCTCGGATCTGAGTAGGCAGCCAGAGGGATGGAGCACCTGAAGCTCCTCAAAGTTCCCAACCAGCTGTGCAGAGCACGCCCAGAAAACCTTGTCCACCTCTCCCTTCTGCACAAGCTCTGTGCAAACCTGCCACTTCAGCAGTCCTCTCGCTGCTAGGAAGCCTCTCAGACCACCCGCCCTTCCTCTGACACAGAGCGGCCAGGTGTGGATCTCATCCTCCACAATGGCCAAAATGTCAGTACCCAGGCCCTCCACCCTTCCAAGCTCCCCAACGTCCAGAGCACCACACTATATAGGCTTCTGCTCACAAAACAGATCTCCAGGGCTAGTTGTTCAGCTGACCCAGGCTTCCACCCCCTCCCCACTCTGTTTCTGTTCCTCCTGCCAGTGAGCTTGGGTCGGGGAAGTGCTTGGGTCCTGCTGGATTAAGGTTTTCATACGTTACCCTGTTTCTTGAGTTCTGCTCTGTTTGTGAGGTCTGTATGCAGTTTGGTTCAGCCTTCTTTCTTCTTGCTGTTTTAGTGTTAGTTGTATTCATTAACAATAGTTTTGTATTATTTGTGGTTTTGGGAGGAGTTCTCCATGTCACCTCTCATGCTGCATCTTGTATCCTCAGATGGACTTTTTTAAAAACCACAGTATCATGGCAGATGTTATTCAATTAATATATCCTATGGCTCCCAGGTGGTTGGTTGTAAAATGTGTTAGACTGAGATACAAGGAAAAATCTCACAATAATGTGTGTACTCTCTATAGAAATCTCTAATACACTGACTATAGTGAACATAGCTCTGTTCAGGTACTTTTATGCAGTGATTTTTAAGTACTTCATAAACATCAGTCCTTAAGCTATCCATTAAATGCTTGATGTAGTGACATAATTGATTAAAGGATACTGTAACCCTAAATCTAAGAAGAACTTCACACTGACATCATTAGTATAAGAATTTGACACATGTAGATGGGGGCAATTTGTACCCTGACCTTTTTGTTATTTTTATATAATATTGATCTGTGTCTAGATCCAATGGTACTACCATTACTACACATTACACAAAAGCAATAATACTTTTCAAAGATGCACTGAATAACCTAAATACTAAGGTAGAAAGCCTTTACCAAGGACAACTAGGTCAGCTTCCTGGTGATATCCTTGTACAAGGAACTGAAATCTTCAAATATTTCGGCTTCTGATGTGAATACAAAATTGCTTCTGGTTTACAAACTGACTAGGTCATCCCTGCTTGCCAACAAAACCATACAAGTAAAACAGGCTGAACTTGGAGTTAAAAAAAAAAACAACACTGTACCAGTCCCAGCTCCGTCTTTTACATAGTGAGTGGCTTATAAATTAACAAACTTTCTTTGCCTCTATTTGGTCCTCTGTAAAATGGTCTTACTCAGAACCTGAGGATATGCTAGAAAGATCATATGGGAAAGCACTGTGACTATCTATGTAAATGTGCACTCGCAGACAGGCAACTGTATTAACAAGAAACTGGGAACACTGGTAAGTATCTGTACAGTAATTAAATATAGTTTTGACTGCCATCTATTTTTAGATCTATCTTCACATATTATTTTAAAAACTAAATAAAGGTGCAAAGGCTGCTTAATTTGACTAAACTAGACCAAATTAAAAGCAAAGGAGGAGGATTCAAGATGGCGGTGTGAGTGATGAGACAGAGAACTCCTCCCAAAACCACATACAGTGCAAAAATATAGTTAATACAACTAAACCTAAAACAGCAACAGGAAAGAAGGCTGCACCAGACTGCATACACCTGGAGAACACAGCAGACCTCATGAAACACGGTAGCGTACCAAAGCCTTGATCCGACAGGACACACGCCCTTACCCCACCCCAGCTCACGGGCGGGAGGAAGAGAAATGGAGTGGAGAGGCAGTGGAAACCTAGGACTGCTGAACACCTAGCCCTAGAGATCTACTTTGGAACACACACCTACACTGTGTGGTGCTCTGGAGGTTGGTGGGGTTGGAGAGGTGGGACAGGCGGAGTGACTGAAAGACTGAGATTCCACCCATTGTGGAGGACGGAGATCCACATCCAGCCGCACTGAGACAAAGGAAAGGCAGGTGGTCTGAGAGACCTCCTAGCAGCAAGAGGGCTGCTGAAGGGGCGGGGTTTGTATGGAGCTTGCTGTGCGGGAGAACTGATAAGTGGACAAGGTTGCCTGGGCACACTATGCCCAGCAGGTTGGGAACTTTGAGGAGCTTCAGGCACTCCATCCCTCTGGCTAGCTACTCAGCTCTGAGGCCCCCCACTGGGACACGCAGCCTGCTGTGCCTTCCTATTGGCCTGCCAGTATCAGCTTGCAAACCAGCAGTCACTGCCCTGGCATCAGGTCAGGCCCCGCGTACAACAGCTGGAGACGCAAAGCACAGCGGCTTACCCTTGTGTACTTGGCACACTGGATCAGACAATGGAGATAGGTACTGCAGCTGGGAAGCAAGAAAGGGCTCTTTCCTCCCACAAGGCACCAGCGGCACTCCCCTGTGACCCCCAATCTCATTCCAGGGGCTGAGCAGCTTCAGAGACTAGAGCTACTGGGCACTAGAGGGTGAAACACAGAAATATGAAATGTCAAAGGAACCTGGTTCAGACCAAAATCTGACAAACCCCTGAAAAAGGGTCAAATGAAACTGAACTCACCAATCTTACTGAAAGAGAGTTCAAAATAAAAATCATAAACATGCTCATGGAGGTACAGAAAAATATTCAAGAACTCAGGAACGCATTTAAGACAAAGATTTAATCATTAAGAAATTCCATATCTGAAATGAAACATACAATGGAGGGATTTAAAAGAAGATTAGATGTAGTGCAACAGAGAGGATAGAATAGAAATTAGAGAAAAGGAATACAAAGAAGCTGAGGGACAGAGAGAAAAAAGGATCTCTAAGAATGAAAGAATATTGAGAGAACTGTGTGACCAATCCAAACCGAAAAGCATTTGGATTATAGGGGTACGAGAAGAAGAAGAGACCAAAAAAGGGATAGAAAGTGTCTTTCAGGAGGTAATTGCTGAAAACTTCCCAAATCTGGGGAAGGAGATAGTCACTCAGGCCATGGAAGTGCACAAATCTCCCAACACAAGAAACCCAAGGAAGCAACACCAAGACATATAATAACTAAAATGGCAAAGATGAAGGATTAGGACAGACTTTTAAAAGCAGCTAGAGAAAGAAAAAAGATCACATACAAAGGAAAACCCATCAGGCTATCGTCAGATTTATCAACAGACACCTTACAGACCACAAGGAAGTGGCATGATATATTTAATGCAATGAAGCAGAAAGGCCTCAAACAAAGAATACTCTACCCAGCAAGGTTATCATATAAATTTGAAGGAGAGATTAAACAATTTTCAGATAAGCAAAAGCTAAGAGAATTTACCTCCCACAAACCAACTGTACAGTCCATTGTGGAGGGACTGCTATAGATGCAAATACTCCTAAGGCTAAATAGCTGTTAGGAGCAGAAATAAAACTACAGCAAAGTAGAACAATTAATTACTAAGCATATGCAAAATCAAATCAACTACCCCCAAAGTCAATCAAGGTATAGATAAAAAGTACAGAATATGATACCTAATATATAAAGAATGGAGGAGGAAGAAAAAGGAGGGAAAAAAAACAGAACCTTTAGGTTGTGTTTGTAATAGCATACTGAGTTAAATTAGACTTTTAGATAGTAAGGGAATTACCCGTGAACCTTTGGTAACCACGAATCTAAAGCCTGCAATGGCAATACGTACATACCTTTTGATAATCACCCTAAATAGAAATGGTCTGAAGGCTCCAATCAAAATATATAGTGTCACTGAATGTATAAAAAAAAGACCCGTCGATATGCTGCGTACAAGAGACTCACTTCAACCCCAAAGACATACAAAGACTGAAAGTAAAAGGATGGAAAAAGATATTTCATGCAACTAATAGGGAGAAAAATGCAGGTGTTTCAGTACTTGTATCAGACAAAATAGACTTCAAAACAAAGAAAGTAACAAGGGACAAAGAAGGACATTACATAATGATAAAAGGGTCAGTCCAACAAAAGGATATAACTATTATACATATCTACGCACCTAACACATATGTGAAACAAATACTAACAGAATTAAAGGGGAAAATAGAATGCAATGCACTCATTTTCGGAGACTTCAACACTACACTCACTCCAAAGGACACATCAACCAGACAGAAAATAAGCAAAGGGACAGAGGCACTGAAAAACGTATTAGAACAGATGGACCTAACAGACATCTACAGAACCCTCGATACAGAAGCAACAGGATACACATTTTTCTCAAGTGCACATAGAAAATTTTCAAGAATAGATCATATACTAGGCCACAAAAGAAGCCTAAGTAAATTCAAAAAGGTTGAAGTTGTACCAACCAGCTTCTCCTATAACAAAGGTATGAAACTAGAAATAAATTACTCAAAGAAAACGATAAAGCCCAGAAACACATGGAGGCTTAAAAACACGCTCCTAAATAATCAATGGATCAGTGACAAAATAAAAAAAGAGATCAAGCAATATATGGAGCCAAATGAAAACAATAATTCAACACTGCAAAATCTGTGGGATGCAGTGAAGGCCATGCTAAGAGGAAAGAATACTGCAGTACAGGCCTACCTCAGGAAAGAAGAACCATCTCAAATGAACAGTCTAAACTCACAATTGATGAAACTACAAAAGAAAGAACAAAAGAGGCCCCAAGTCAATAGAAGGAGGGACATAATAAAGATTAGAGCAGAAATAAATAAAATTGAAACGAATAAAACAATAGAAAGAATCAATGAAAGCAGGAGCTGATTCTTTGAGAAAATAAAAAAAAATAGTTAAACCCCTAGCCAGACTTATCAATAAAAAAGACAGTCTACACACATAAACAGAATCAGAAATGAGAAAGGAAAAATCACTACGGATACCACAGAAATACCAAGAATTATGAGAGAACACTATGAAAAATTAAATGCTAACAAACAGGATAACCTAGAAGAAATGGACAACTTTCTAGAAAAATACAACCTTCCAAGGCTGACCCAGGAAGAAACAGAAAATCTGAATAGACCAATTACCAGCAAGGAAATTGAACTGGTAATCAAAAAACTACCTAAGAACAAAACTCCTGAACCAGATGCTTTCACTGCTGAATTTTATCAAACATTTAGTGAAGACCTAAAACCCACGCTCCTTTAAGTTTTCCAAAAAGTAGAAGAGGAGGGAATACTCCCAAACTCATTCTATGAAGCCGGCATCACTATAATACCAAACCAGGCAAAGACACCACAAAAAAAAAAAGAAAATTGCAGACCAATATCCCTGATGAACATAGATGCAAAAACACTCAACAAAATATTAGCAAACCAAATTCAAAAATACATCAAAAAGATCATCCATCATAATCAAGTGGGATACATCCCAGGGATGCAAGGATGGTAAAACATTCAAAAATCCATCAACATCATCCACCACATCAACAAAAAACAAAAAGAAGGACAAAAAACCACATGCTCATCTTCACAGACACTGAAAAAGCATTCAACAAAATTCAACATCCATTCATAATAAAAACTCTCTACAAAATGGGTATAGAGCGCAAGTACCTCAACATAATAAAGGCCATATATGACAAACCCACAGCCAACATTATACTTAACAGTGAGAAGCTGAAAGCTTTTCCTTTAAGATAGGGAAGAAGACAAGGATGCCCACTTTTATTCAACATATTTCTGGAGGTCCTAGCCATGGCAATCAGACAACACAAAGAAATAAAAGGCACCCAGATTGGCAAGGAAGAAGTCAAACTGTCCCTGTTTGCAGATGACATGATATTGTATATAAAAAAAACCAAAGAATCCACCCCCAAACTACTAGATCTTATATATGAATTCAGCAAAGTTGCGGGATACAAAATTAATACACAGAAATCTGTTGCATTCCTATACACTAAGGATGAACTATCACAAAGGGAAATTAGAAAAACAATTCTATTCACAATTGCATCAAAAAGAATAAAATACCTAGGAATAAACCTAACCAAGGAAGTAAAAGACATACTCTGAAAACTACAAGACACTGCTGAGAAAAATTAAGGAAGATACCAATAAATAGAAACACATCCTGTGCTCATGGATAGGAAGAATTAATATTGTCAAAATGGCCATCCTACCTAAAGCTGTCTACAGATTCAATGCAATCATTATCAAAATACCAACATTATTCTTCAATGAACTAGAGCAAATGGTTCTAAAATTCATATAGAACACAAAAGACCCCAAATAGCCAAAGCAATCCTGAGAAGGAAGAATAAAGCAGGGGGAATTTCGCTCCCTGACTTCAAGCTCTACTAAAAAGCCACAGTAATCAAGACAATTTGGTACTGGCACAAGAACAGACCCATAGACCAATGGAACAGACTAGAGAGGCCAGATATAAACCCAAGCATATATGGTCAATTAATATATGATAAAGGAGCCATGGATATATAACGGGGAAATGACAGACTCTTCAACAGCTGGTGTGGGCAAAATTGGACAGATATATGCAACAGAATGTAACTGGATTATTGTCTAACCCCATACACAAAAGTAAACTTAAAATGGATCAAAGACCTGAATATAAGTCATGA
Organism: Smutsia gigantea; assembly: GCA_032199065.1. NCBI lineage: Eukaryota > Metazoa > Chordata > Mammalia > Pholidota > Manidae > Smutsia > Smutsia gigantea. The sequence continues at coordinate 52,780 of JAVSCE010008130.1, read as the reverse complement.
AACCATAAAAGTCTTAGAAAAAAACATAGGCAAACATCTTTTGGACATAAACATGAGCAACTTCTTCATGAATATACCTTCCCGGGCAAGGGGAACAAAAGCAAAAATGAACAAATGGGACTACATCATGCTAAAAAGCTTCTGTACAGCAAAGGACACTATTAGCAGAAGAAAAAGTCATCCTACAGTATGGGAGAATATATTTGGAAATGATATATCTGACAAGGGTTAACATCCAAAAAATAAAAAGAACTCATATGCCTCAACACCCAAAAAGCAAATAACCCTATTAAAAAAATTGGCAGAGGATATGAACAGACAATTCTCCAAAGAAGAAATTCAGGTGGCTAACAGGCACATGAAAAGATGCTCCACATCGCTAATTATCAGGGAAATGCAAATTAAAACCACAATAGATATCACCTCATGCCAGTTAGGATGGCCAACACCGAAAACAATAGGAACAACAAATGCTGGTGAGGATGTGGAGAAAGGGGAACCCTCTTTTACTGCTGGTGGGAATGTAAACTAGTTCAACCATTGTGGAAAGCAGTATGGAGGTTCCTCAAAAAAACTCAAAATAGAAATACCATTTGACCCAGGAATTCCACTCATAGGAATTTACCCTAAGAATGCAGCAGCCCAGTTTGAAAAAGACATATGTACCCCTATATTTACCACAGCACTATTTATAATAGCCAAGAAATGGAAGCAATCTAAGTGTCCATCAGTAGATGAATGGACAAAGAAAATGTGGTACATATACACAATGGAGTATTATTCATCTATAAGAAGGAAACAAGTCCTATCATTTGCAACAACATGGATGGAGCTAGAAGGTATTATGCTCAATGAAATAAGCCAGGCGGAGAAAGACAAATACCAAATGATTTCACTCATCTGTGGAGTATAAGAACAAAGCAAAAACTGAAGGAACAAAATAGCAGCAACTCACAGAACCCAAGAATGGACTAACAGTTGCCAAAGGGAAAGGGACTGGGTTTGGGGGGTGCGGGTGGAAAGGGAGGGAGAAGGGGAATAACGGGCATTATGATTAGGACACATAATATAGTGGGGGGGGCACAGGGGAGACAGTATAGCACAGAGAAGACAAGTAGTGATTCTATAGCATCTTACTACACTGATGGACAGTGACTGTAATGGGGTATGTGGTGGAGACTTGATAATGGGGGAATCTAGTAATAACAAGGTTGCTCAGGTAATTGTATATTAATGAAACCAAAAATTTTTTTTAATGTATTTAAAAAAAAAAGTAAAGGAATGTTCTGTGACTATGGATCTGTTCTTACTTGTGGGGTTAGGGACACCTGGAGAAGGGAGATCAAAGGCATGTCTTCTCTTGGTCTCAAGCAGCAGCATCTGACCAACATCCTTTTAGCAGCCTAACCAGTGTGACATGGTGGCTCAGGGGCAGCAAACAATGAAGGATTTTCAAAGCATGCAGACAGCATTCAGTGCAGGTTATTCATGGGTAAATAACTGTAACTTGATGGGCTTTGAGAAAAATGACATTAGAAAATACCTTATCATAATATAGGAAGCTATAAAAAGAGATTTTAGAAAATGACTTACTTCCTTCAATATGAGCCTGGGGGTTCTTATACAGATGTTCAATTCGACCTGTATTGAATGAACTGGATCGACGTACAATTCCATGGACCTTCATTTTTATAGTGTGGAAAGATAAGAATAAATTACTAATGTGCAACGATGATTAACAAGCAACTTAGAAGTTCTTTTGTTAATGTTTAGCTTTGTGGAAAAAAACTCTTATTTATAAGCATCATTGTAAAATTAGAAATAGTTCCACTGCTTACTTTCTCCCCAGCACTGCCCAGCAGCACCCTACCTCCATCTCTTCCCAGTGCTTTTGCTGCCAATCTCAACAAAAGTGATTAGAAAATCATGTGACTTCACAGCAAATGCTTAGTTGTAGATACTCAAATATGTCCTTTTCGAAACATACACACACTGAGAACCCTACTGCTGACAAAAATCTCTCTTCATTTTGAAACCAAAGACAGACCATGTGAGGCCACTTCAGTAAAAGGGCCTTGTAGCCAGCCTCTTGAACACTGAGTGTGAGGCCAAGATGCTCTGATGCTCCCACATCTTTTCAGTGTCCTCAGAGCTTTGCATCTTTTATCTATTAGATAAATAGATATAGACAGATATCTGGGTCCACAAATATAATCAGAGAGCAGTTGCTATTACACATCTGTGTAGAAAAGTTGAAAAAGCTAAATAGTGGAGGTTAGGGACAAGACTTAAGTACTGCTAGATTTAAGACAGGAAGAAAACTCAAATAAAGAGGATTTTTTTGTTTTAATTTTTATCTTTAACTTAACCCTGATAAGCGTGAGGGGAAAAAAGTTATTGGAACAAGAATCCATACCTTTTTGATACTGAAGAACAGATTATTTGTATCTGATACATAAGAGAAATTGTTCAAGACCTGGGCTCACTTCCTTCTTATGTCAAGATTGCTCCCTTTGTGTTGCCAATGTTAATACCAGCTTATGTTACCAGCTGCCCAAGTTCCAGTTCTACTGGTGGCAATTTTAATCCTTCACTTATTTTAGAAGTGTTCCTTCTAATGTTGGATAGTTTCATTTGCAGCTGAATACACTTCTATATTTTAACTCAATCATTTTCTGTCTGTTTCAAGCCAAAATTAATCCTTGGCATGACTCAAACATTCCAAATGTGGGGGGGAGGGAGGAGAATCACAGGCACATAAAAATTTCTTTCAAATAGAAAGAAAATTGCATCGTCATTTCATATGGCATACATGAGAAATTGACTTCTGCAAAGGATACAACACACCCACAACTAATAATTCTGCTGGTTAGGTGCTTCAGCCAAGAGAAAGCACTCAACCATACTATTTTCCAAAAGAACTAAGCCAAAGAAAATTCGGTAAACATGAAAATATTTTAAGAAGGAAACATCACAAATTTGGTTGACATTTTAGGAGGCAAAAAGTAAAATCTAGGAAACATCAAATTGAGATTTTGGTGTATGTATCCATTTTTTAACTTAGAAATAGAGAAAACACATTATTCTTAGAATTTATTGTATTTCATGGTCTGCAGTTGTAACTTAATTGTAAAGTTAAACTGCTCTACAAACTTAATAAATTGTGTTTAATAAAAAACAAGTTCACATATATACCTATACATAGCAAAATTGTGTTCACCACCAAAGTTATTTCTGAAATACAGATTTGTCAGATGTAAGTAGAGCTTTATTTCATTGGATAGAGAGAAATGTCTATGTTCTAAAAATAAATCATACAACTTTGACAATGAAAAGAATAATAATAATATGATTTAGGTCTCTTTTTTTCTCTTGATTGCTGGACTCTGGGTAAGTCACATATTCCACAGTCCAAAACAAAGAGAAAGGCCATATATGACCATTAGACAACCAGCCCCACAGCTTCAGGAATCTAATGTGTGAGGTTATACAAGGTATTCAGCCACAACTAGTCTATTAATATACAATACTCCTTCTCAAGTCATACATAAATATCTATTTTTTGCTTTAAGGTTAGCCAAGCATTTGCTTATTACTTTTTTAATATACTGACTTTGCTTTTTTGACTAAAGAGACAACACAGGAGCATATCTAACTGTGCTAAGCTCACTCCATATACCTACAGGGTGTGTTTGCCTGCGCTGTCCCAGCATCACTACCCCACCAACCTTACTCTGCTCTTCAACTTGCTTCCCTCCAGTTGACTGCTGCTTTTCCACAAAACGTACGTTTCACCTTCTTCATAATAAGAGGTTGACCCTGCCACTGCTAGCCAAGTAAAGTTTGCCCCTTTCTTTTTTAGAAAGACTTCAGCCTCCGTAGGAGTCTATACACAGAATTTGTAGCTTCTTTCCAGCATTTACTTGCTCCTGGCTTATATTTTGCTACCCCAAAGTATACTGTTTCCAGTTATTTCTGAGCTCAGTGATATTACTTATACAAAGACTAGGTTCAAAATAATATGACAGCACAGAGAAGCAAGGCCCCACAAACTAAGGTATCTTTAAAAATGTTGTTCATCTTCACCTTATAATTAAATTCTCTCATTTGAACCTTTAGTTGCAGTGGTTGTTGAACTGTAGTACCTGGGGAGCAGCATGAGCAACAACTGAGGGCTTGTGAGGAGGGTTGATACGCAGCCCACTGAAACAGCCATCTGTGCCTTATAATAGGGCCTAGGTGCTTCTGATGCATACTAGAGGCTGAGAATCTGCTGATCTGGAAATTTGTGTTCATCCAAAATTGCTAACATTGACCCTCTGGATTCAGGTATGGACAGGTGTCCCCTCTTATCCTACCTCATGCAATTTATTAACCCTGAGATTTTGTCATGGTCTTGAGCAACCAGGGATTGCTAGCTGATAATTCTGGAAATTTTCCAATGCAACCTCTTCAAAAAAATCACTTTCACATTTACTTTGACCTAAGTACAAAAATATAAAGCCTGTGCCACCATCATATTCCTCTTAATAGCTTACCCTCCAATTTTATCCATCTCTTAATACTGAGGATAGCAGTCAATTAAAATTGAATACAGTACAGATAAACACCTTTTCACTCTCCTACTCCTACAAAACTCACATTTTTCCTTGTACTATGAAGAGAAATCATTTCTGGTTGTGCATTGTAGCTCTGTACCTTCCACCTGCATTGCCTACAGTATTTCCTTCTGTCAATTTATGGATCTCACTCTAAGCCTCTCTTCTCTTGCCAATCATTGTTTCAATGACTCAATCCTCCCATTAACTGTGATTTCCCAAATGGGCCTCCTATTGTCTTTCTTTATCGAAATTGAATCTGTTCTTATAATTTCAAATGCCAATGGAACCAAAACATCTGTAGCTGACCTGGCAGTCCTGGGTTCTCATCACATTTATTTCTAAGTCTCTTATTTCTAAATTCACCTAGGAACATGACTCCCTGTCTTCTGAAGTCTGCTAGCTCCTTAACGAGCCAACGAAATGGAGCTTTGCATGTATACATGCACGTCTTCTCCTAGCTATTTCCAGGAACACCGAAAGCACCATCATGCTGACTGAGAGTGCTTCCCATCCACCATAGCCAGACTAACCCAACCCTTTTAGCAGTCCACCACATTCTCACAGAGATGACTCCATTCATACCACTTGCCTGCTCCTTCCTCTGAACTAGTTATAGACACTACTTATTGCCACTGTCCTCATCTCAAGTCTCAGACCCAACATCCACCTTGGAAGTAAATCTCAACACCCATTCAGTTTGAACATTCCTTATGACATACCACCTCTCTCTTCGAAACTACAATGACTATGATGGGGCTCAGAACATGCTACCCCAATATATGGCACCTTGGCATATTCGTTATTTTAAGCTGAAGGAGTATGAGAAAATGGCAGAAGCAGCAAGGTCACTCTGACTTTGTCTTGCCCTTTTCCTCTGAAGCGGTCATAACACCCTTGTGTGAGAGGTGCCCTCCCCTCTACCTGGAGGAAAGAAGCATCCTTATCTCTGAGGACAGGGGGATGCCAAGAAAAACTGGAACAAACAGGCCCCACTAAGTTTCCCCAACTGACACTTACTTCATACTCTTTACCTCACACTCATTTCTCCATGAATGTCTGCTCTCTATAAAACCTAACACAAAAATATTCAGGTTTAACTGTTTCTTTGGATCTTCATTTCCTTAGGAAGGCTCCTTTATCATGTAAAACTTACATTAAATAAACTTCTATGCTTTTCAGTTTAATTTTCAGACTGAGCCCAGGACCCTAAGAGGGTCAAGGAAAACTTCTTCCTCCTCTACATTAAACTGTTAAAGGCAGATTAACAGGAGAAATTCCTGTTGTTTTCTCAAACAACTTCAGCTTAAAAGAGTCAATATGCTAAGACGTCATATTTTGGGATGACATGTCCTGAATCCCATCAACTATTACTTAGCTTTTCTTGGTCTGTTCAATACACAGCCATATCATTAACTCCTCTCTAGCCACCAACAATTCTCAGTCAGTCCCAACATCTGAAACAAAGTATGACTCTCTGACAAACCTTTCCTTTTAGATTTATTAAAGCATTAAGAAAGTCTACCCTGAACAACCATCAGTCTTTACCCAAAACCAACTCTTCTGTGGTATATTATGAACTACTCTAAAATTATCTGCTCTGTAGAGAATGTATTTATTGCTCAATTGTTATAGGAATCTATGTAAATGGATACATGTGTACATGTATACTTTCATAATTAAATGTTTTATTTTGATATTATTGTAAGATGTAGAATTAGGTATTAGATAAGGATATAGAAGGTGCTAAACAAATCTAAAAGTCAAGACTCTCAGAAAAGATTTTGAGTTACAATAAGAAAATTAGTTTCCTTTTCTTCAAATCCTGTTGGCATTTAGATACCAAATTCCTTGCTGCTGTTTTTCCATTTGCACACAGTGCACATGTTTTTTAAACAATGCACCTGCAAATGGAATAAATAGAGAATCCAAAATTATTAATGTAAACAACCCCAAATCAGGCCAGATCATATGGGCCACTGTAGGTTTTTGTTCTCTGTGTATCATGAATTTATAGACATGTATATAACTGAAAACTATTCCTAAAAAAGATGATATAAACACAGAGCTCCATCAAATTTAATACATAAAACCTCTGTTTCTTTTAAGGAAAGCAGAAAATCTTGAAGGAGAAAAAAAACACAAGAGTGGTAATGATGACAGCAGCAAACCCAGAAGTGGCAAGTTCCATAAAATATATGGCTGCCTACTAGAAGGCAAAAATCTCCAAGTGTAAGTTTTTCATTCAAACTTGCCAAAGATCAGCTTAGGTTTTATTGCTTTGTGCAATTTCCAAATTAAGTGACTTCACCATGAGTGGGACTTTTTATGTGTTATATTACATCATAAATTAACCCTAATAATGTTATAGCTTTTAGCAAACCCAGGTTGCTGCTTTATCTGAGAATGTGGGAAGCGTGCAAAACAGTTAAAACACTAAGGAACAGGGGAAGCCACCAGTGCTCACCAGCAGATAAACAGCACAATGAGCTGGCATGGTTACAAGCCAAGCGGCACATTCTTCCCCGGATTTTGATTTGTTATCAGAGTTCCAGTGGAAAACATACACAGGAGGACTGCAGGAGAGGAAGCAGGAGACCACTGTGTCCGAGTGATTCCACCAGCCTGCTCCTGCTCACTGAGTCACTCACCTCATAGCCTTTCTCCAGCAGGAACTCAGCCAAGTATGAACCATCCTGGGAAGAGAAAGAAAATTGACAATTGTCAGATCCATCAGAGCCAGCACAGAAGGCAGCCAAGACTAAGAGCTTTGAGAAAAACACTTAAAAGGCTATAGGAACTTAAATTAGGGATCATGGAAACCAAAATAAAAATGATACAGATAGTGATGGTAAACAGAATGATGCTTCACTGTTCATTAAGCATTTTCATAGATATTATTTCGACTGATCACCACAGAAGCACAATAAAGTGTTACCATTGTCACAGTTGTAGAGTAAGAAACTGAAATCCAAGGAGGCAATATGGGGTGACAGAGACCATGAAGTTTCAGAAACTGATAGATTTGGGTTTAGGTTTGTCAACTTCCTAGCTCTGTGAAACATGCAAAATACATGTGGCAAAGCAGAAGGTCTTGGTGCAATAGCAACACAAAGCAGGGCTGTGACTAATTATGGCAGTTGAAATAAAAGGAATCACTGGAGAAGGGATGAGATGGGAGCTATGGGGACTTGGGGAGAGCAGGGTGAGTGTAAGGAGGAGGCTGAGAACACCCTGAGTTTGACGTTACTGAAAAAGGGCACCGCAGTGGCAGAGAGGAGGATGGTGAGCACCTTTGCAGAGGAGGCCTTCCATTTACTGGTGTGAGTTGGCTTCTAACCCCAGGGTCCTGAAAAGTCACTAAAAAAGGGTTTTAAGTTGGGACTTGATCAGATTTGTGTTATTATCACTGAGTATGTATGCATATACACACATACAAACTCTAAATAAAAAGAGGATGTTTATTTTTTATAAAATAACAAACTTCATTTCTATGTACCTTAAATCATGCAGTTAATCTCTACATAAAGATGAAGGTTCTGACTAAACAGAGATTCTCGACTAGTTTTTAAATATTTTTTAAATTTCTGGGTAAGAGGGAATCTATCTAAACTAAAATCTTTCATGTGCAACTTTAAGGGAAAAAAAGTATGAGAGTCATCTAATTAAACTAAAAAGAGGCCACAAGGTGAGAGATCACTTTTCCAGAAGTAATATCAATGTCACTAGGCCTGCTAAGAAAATGAATTGAGTAGACATTTTGCAATCCATCCTGTAACTGCCCTTCTGCGTATCAGGTGGGTCCCCACCATCCAGTTCAGACCTAAACATTAAAATAGAGACTTCCTACTGGAAATCTGTGTACATAAATGGAGTTGGGAATCTTTGGGTTTTCTTTGGTTCCCTCAGTTTGAAATAGCTTAAAATATCCCTTTGAGCTTCAAAAGTTCCTACAGATATTCCAGGAAAAAGAAAAATGAAGCAAGACTTATTATTATCATTACTTGACTTAAAGGTGGAATTGAAGACACCCTATGGGTACTGAAAATGACAGGGCTGCCAAGAGAGTGTTTACTACATTAATGCAGAAGTCATGCATAAATTCAGGCAGGATGACAAGGCGAGGTATACAAGGGACACATTTTACGGTTCATTAAAACCTCCAGCAGACTTTCTTCTGACTTCTTGACATAAGTATTCTGTTATAGACTCATGTAAAGAAGAAGAGAAATGGTTTGGCATACTCCTTTTCCTCTTAATATTATGATACACAATCATAATTGCATGGTTTTTATATACCCAATATGCAAACTAAGTCAGACAAGAGGGCTGAACAATTCAGACAGAACAAGCCAGGCTGTCTACTTGACCATCCAAAATGTGATAATAATGAGTAGTCTTATAAATAATCTGTAAGAAAACAGCTTAATAGAAAATGCATTTACCATCTTTCAGTAGGTTGGAAAGCTCTAGAAAGTATGAAGGTTTGCTTTGTTTCTTGTTGGTATGAAAAGTTAAAATACTTTATGTTCTACCATGGATGTATAGAATGCTAACAAAAAAAAAAAAAAGGCAGAGGACAAAGTGTTAGAGATGCATGGTAGCCAGGACTGCGGTGCTTGTTTAGAAAGCTGATGTGAAACAGACCTGACCAAGACTGAACCCTGTCAGTAAGGTCTCGTTCTTCTCACCCAGGCCCCTTCTCAAACTTTCCAACCACACTGGAACATTCTGAACCAGCAGTGGCACTCACTTCCTGCTTGCTTCCTTGCCAGGTCTCTCAAGTGATAGGGCCCAGGCTGCACAATGAGTGGGAAGTGCAGCGGAGCAGGGCTCCCCCTGGTCTCTGGCCTGGGGAACCCAGCTGGCCGCCCAGCATCCTCTCCCCAGGCCCCCCAGGAGACACAGTATCTAAGCAGACAGGCGTCCGCCAAGCCAACAAGATGCTTGTTTCTGCCTCCTCTAGAAGAACAGGGCTGTTAGAGAATGCTTCAATCAGACTAATGACTGAAATGTCATGGTAACTGAGAACCTGCAACCAACAATAAATTCCAACACTTAACTCCTCAGAAACCAAGGAACTAATGGACTAAATTTCCAACTCATTTGCTATGAAAACAATTAATCAGGTACAAATTCCAACCTGTATTCAATCCTTTCACAGAAAAGTTTTTAGCTGGAGAGATAATGTCCTACTTTGATTCTTTTAAATTTTGCACATGGCTATTAAAGGCATCTGTTTCATATTAAATTCTGTACAGTTTTAAGAAGTCACTATGGCTTTAACATTTTTCAAGACACAATAATATTTTCTATCTTGATTTTGTAAGAACTCACCTTAGAAGGAATTGAGGTAACTGAAGCATGTGGAGATTTAGCTGACTTGCCTAATGTCACTATGAGACACAAAGCCAGGACTAGAATCCAAGTCTCCCATTATTTTGACCTAAGAACAACCTTCTTCCTCACTGTCCTCCACCTGGGATCTAGCAAAACACATCAAAACCCAACATAATAAAGAAAGACCTTAACAGATTCATTTTTAAACCATGTTGATTTAGTAATTTTCCATTATAGGGTGTTTCATGGATTAAAGAGGGCTTCTAGTTTTAATCAAGTGACCCAAATCCAGAGATGTCACATAATTTTAGAACACACCAGAGCTCAGAGGAGAGAGACCAGATCTCGGCACCTAAGATTCCCAAGTCTTGTTTGGGCACACAGACTACTCAGGAAGCAGCATGGTTGTTGTTTAGAGGTGGACGTCAAGTCGCTGTGTAGATATGTTTTAGGCTCTAGGTCCAAAAGGGCAGGGCCATTGACCAGGGTCCAAAAGGGCCAGATGTGGGTGTGCTTGATGCCTACAGCCCCTACACTTGGGTATCTCTGTTCTTCACCTTTCATGGAGTACTCAGAAATGTTCCACATAAACACCCATAAAAATAAAGAGTAATTCCAGAAATCAATTGAATCATAATATTGACTATAGTATGGAACATTACCTAAAATTTCACATCCATAAAAAGCTGAGGGAAATGCAAAAAGTTTACTCCTTCTCCTAATGGCCACAGAAGACTGAAATTAGCAATTACCAACCCTCACATCCACCTGGCATCCAAACACATAGTGCCAGGCAGTCTACCTTCCTGCAGTTAAGAGACTAGCAGCTCCCTTGTCTCTTCAAACATGAATGCACTTATAGCCCAGATGGACAAATGAAAAGGACACTTATGCAATCTGAGAACCTGGCTCCTCTGAACTGCATACTAAACCATTGAATAAGTTTCTGCCTAAGCACCATTTGGCAGCTGCTTTGAACAGAATAAAATAAGCAGTATTGGGCTAAAGAAATCATGCCACTAATAAAATGAATTTCCTTGTTTAGATGATCTCAAGCATCAGAAAGAGCATCCCTTCTATAAAAAGAGAAAGTGCTCATTTACACTGCCTTTTAGCTCTGTATTCCAATTAGTGTGTAATAAGCATCTTTTCAGCTAATTGCAATTACAGTATCGAAGAAATATGTATTTCCAATAAGAGAAATACAAACACTCAATGATTAACAGAAGATGCTGTTTTGAATTAGAATGAAAACTTTCAGTGAGAAGATCAGCCACTGTAGTATGAAGAATCCAGAGGCAGAATATATTTGAAAAGTTATTTCACCTGGCTTATGTTGGTAACACAAATCAGTGGACAAAATCTCTGTCACACTCACAGAATTCAAAAGGCCACAGTGAGTAATTAATGCAACTCTCTTATTTTACAGATCAGGAAATTGAGATTCAAAATGTTAAATGTTTAATGTACAGTCACACAGTTAGGAAGTAACAGAACCTGCACCAAACACACATATCCAGACTCCCAGACATCAGAATTTTTCAATAAAAAATACTACAAAAAGATCTAAAATGAAGAAACTAGACTAATATCTACAGTTGAGAATCAAGTAAAACACACTAATGTATTACCAGAGTGAAGAACAAGAATACAGCCAACAATTACCAGTGTGGAAACTAACTGGTAGACAGAATGAGGGCACCATCAATATTTAAAACAGTATTTGAAACATTTCCCGGAGTCTTCCAAGTTGACAATTATTTCCCCATAAAAGCTTTTGTCACCGAAGAACTGACTTTCGCTTCCTTTGATTTACCTCCTGGTAGACAGCACAGTAATCCAGAAATGTGATCAACAAACTGAATAAAAAGGAATTGACTGTGCTCAGCAGCTAAGATACTCTTTCTGTAGCCACCCCTTCCCTCTGACAATCTGCTAGGGAGGGAGACCTTCAACAGGTGCTTAGCAGTTGCATATAACGACCTTGAACATACACATCCAGAGGTGACAATGGCTCTGCTGCCTAAGACCTTCTAGCAAAACGTGATGAGCTGAAAGATTAAATACAACATTTGAGAAAGAGACCAGATACCTCCAGTCATCTTACATAGTGATCTACCATTACCCAGAATTCTTCACCACCAAACATGTTTATTTTCAAAAGATTGTAATGTTAAGTCTTCTGTCCAAGATAAATTTTTTTTAAAAAAAGGTTTACATATGAAAAACATTGTAGAGGGGAGAAATTACCTAAAAGGTCAATTGTAAAAAAATTTTTTTTCAATTTGATCAGTTAAAAATGATGTTTTTCTTGTAATTTTTTTTAATTAGTATTAAGACTGAAGAGTTTTTAGTGTTTGTGACCATGTATACTATTTCTTCTGGGAATTATTAATTCTTATCTTTTATATTTTTATCCACTTCTCTAGTAGGCTATATTTTACCAATTGGCTTGTTCTTTTAAGTATATAAAACTGAATAATTTTTATCTCCAATAAAAACCACTCAAGAAATATTTTGAAACAGGTTAACAGATTTTGAGTGGCAGAACTCCCATAATTACATGGTTTAAAATACATGTTCCTTTCAAATTGCAAATGGTTACTGTAGACTCTTAATTTAATGAGCAAGGAAGAATGCAAACACCAGACTTTGAACTATAGGTATATTTGCACAATCCAGCATTTATATGATTAATTTCAACAGGGTAAAATAAATTTCTGTAATCAGGCAAATGCTGTAAGGAAAATGAGATTAAAGAGTTAAAATAAATGAGTAGAAAGGAAACAGTTATTAATAAGCCACAGAAAAATCATTTTTAATTACATGATAAGAAGGACAATACACTCAGAGATACTCCAGCAAGTGTTTAAAAGCCTTGAAAGTGAATCCAAAGATGTTTGTTAACAGTGTACATGTATGTTGGGTGTACATAACATGTAGAAACATCAAGGGTGAGCCAACATTTTCATCTCCACATGAATGAAAGTATGTCCAGAGAATACCATATACCCCTGATTTTCATTCCTGTCTTTAAAGCAAGCTCCTTTAATGTGAACCTCTGTTTTTCTCTCTCCTGCTTTCCCATTCTTAACACTCATGCTGAAGTTTTTATCCTTCAGAGGAAAAAAATAATCTCTATATGATCTACTACAAATGATGATAACAGTCATACGAACAATAGTAGTAGGCATTTAACAAATAAATCACTTAGGTATGCCAGACATGCCCTAAAGGCTATTTACATTTGTTAACTTAAATCTTCACAATAACCCTATGTAGCTGGCTGTATTATTATTTCCATTTTACAAATGAGCAAACTGAGGTGACTTGAGAACAGGTAATCTGCCCAAAATTTCATTTAAACAGAGCAAGGATTTGAAGTATATATATTTTTACTGAATTATTTATATGGTAATTTTTCCATTAACAGGATCAATGACTCTATAATGATGGGCCTTCAGATGTTTTAACATAAAATTTGGTCTCTACAGAATTTATTAACAATGAAAAGTGTCCCAGATTAGTGAATGTCAAACATCCACTTGGACCAAAGGTGTTATGGAATAGAGGACAGAAAGGAAATAAGAGATTTAGTCCCTGCCCTGTCGCTCTGAGAAGTATCTGGGAAGCCAGTAATTTCCTGGCCTAGATAGGATTATGCTTCAACATTGGCTCAGACCTCCACATTTCACACACATCAGCAAACCCACATGTGGACAGGATGAGAATATCAACCAGGTAACCTGTATAGCTACTCAAAATGCTCTGCGATCAGCAAGCACCAGATGCATGAATCATGAACAGAAGGTGAGTGGCAAAGCTGCATAGATAAAGAAAAGCTATGAAATAATACCATAGTGACCTCTTCAATACTGGATGGCACAATGCCCTAGAGAAATAAATCACCACACTTGAGCATGAAATCAAGGTCAGAAAAAACAGAGGAAATATAAGAAGCATATCCTTGTTAAAATCTTTTAAAGATTTACCTAACTGGCCAGTTCAGTGCTGGTGTGAATAACTCCTTTCAAGTTTAGAACAATATACCAACTGAAGGTTTCTATAACTCATGGCTCCAAATACATTTGTATAGATCTATAAGGAAGTAAATAATAAATTACTGGTAAAACTCATGCTTAAATAATAATCTCTTTGTAGTAAATATATCCATACACTTACATATAAATCAAATATAATGTATGTTATATATTTATCCTTTATATAATATTTATACATTATATATTAATTTATTTATATTTCATTTGCTTATATATTATATATTAACATATAAATATTAAAATTATATGGTTTTGAAAGTAGAGTTCCTCTCTCTTTCTTTTTCTCCTTCTCATTGTCTCCCAAAGTGACAATCCATACAGTTAAAGGCAGTTTCTTTGCAAATTACATGTTTATGTAGTTCTAATCCAAGTGACTTATGGAGGAAATGATTTTTTGCATGTATTCTAACTAAAACAGAACTATATTGTGTCCAGTGCTCAAGGCTTAATGAGAAATTTTAAATTTAGAAGAAAAATAAAAACTTTGTATTGAAAAGAAAAATTATGAAATTTTGTATTTACATGATTATTAACATTTCCTTTTGTCAATTCTATTGATAATTGTGCCCTGGCTAAGAGAGGAAGACAAAACAAATGTCCGTTTATGACCTTAAAAATTTCATAAGTATCTTAAAAAGGTCAGAAATAACAAAAGGATATCTGTGTATTGATGACTATACCTTTCCCCATTCTACTGCACATTCATTTAACAGGTTGCTACCAAAATGTCACTATTAATGACAAGAGAATTTATTATTTACAAATATTCTTGCTCTTCTTAACCCAATTTCCCTCAGGGATATAATTAATTAAATATATCCAGTAAAGAATGTTCTTAAAATATGAGCATGCTATGACAGTAATGTCACTTAGCTCCCTGACGCATTTCAGATCTGCTCTGTAACTATAGAGTCCCCACCACACCACTGTAAACATTGTAAATCACTGAAAAATGAACACAAAGTAAGAACTTGATTTACATAATTTCAGATTATTGAAAGACAGATAAAACTCAAGCATATGTACACAAGTGTAAATGGAGATATTTGTAAGCATCTACCCAGACAGCTGTATATCATAAAACTAATAAAGCCAACTAACATTCAGAGCCTGAGGACAGATAAAGAACGGAGTATTGCAGGAGTGACTGCAAATGACAGAGCTCCAGCAGGTACAAACCATGTTGATTTCACTGTAATATGGTGTCTGTAGGTAGGGTCAGCTGGTAAACTCAATTTTGTGGGTTAAGAAATCTCTATATTTATTTGTTAGGCTGTGCTATATATTGTATATTAGGGCTCTGCCATTCAAAGTAGTTACAAAAAAACAATTTTGAAGGAAAAAATATCACATATTTAAAAATCTGTGCCTCCACAGTACTTGCAACTCTCTCCCCAGCAAAACTGCCTTTTGGGCTCTACAGTCCAGCTGCATTACTAGACAGCTAACCCTAACACAGAAACAAAGTAAGCCTGTATTCTGAATGTTAAAAGCAGATCATGGAGAAATCAATCCACTGATAAACATCTTTTAATACCTAATGACTATGCAATACGATATGGCGAATAAAAATAAGGATAAGCTATACTTCTTATCTCTAAGAAATATATAACCTAGTGAGAGGATAAGGAATCAATACATCATCAACATATTAGCAATCATATTAATACTAACATTCATTCATTGTGCACCCGTGATGTATTAGGCCAGCACTGGCCAGCTGAAATATATTGTGAGTCATGTGCAATTTTGAAGTTTCTAGTAGTCAAATTTTTAAAAAGCAAAAATAGGTAAAAGGTAACTGTCATAATGTGTTCATTTAATCCAATATATACAGAATGTTAATATGTTCATGAAAAATTATTGAGGTTTTACTGTTTGCTTATATTGAAGTCTTGTCATCTGTTATTTAACACTTACTATACATTTCACTTCAGACCTAAATTTTTTTCATAAATACTTGAGGTATATTTAAAATTAATAAAATTGACAACTGAAAAATTAGATTCACATACCTAAATCACATACTTAAAGGTCTTACAAAACTTGATTGGATTAAGGATGGCAACCTGAGAGCTGAGACAGAGACCTCCTCCTACCACCACATATAATACAAAAATATAATTTAATACAACTCATCCTGAAAGAGCAACAGGAAAGAAGGCTGCACCAGACTGCATACATCTGGAGCGAAAAGCAGACCTCACAGAACATGGTAACATACCAAAACTGTGACCCAGTGGGGCCCAAGCCCTTCCCCCAACCCCAGCTCACCAGGTGGGAGGAAGAGAAACAGAGTGGGGAGGGAGTGGAGGCCTGGGACTGCTAAAGACCTAGCCCTGGAGATCTGCTCTGGGAGCATGAACCTGCACTGCATGGTGCTCTGGTGATTTAGTGCAGTTGGAAAGTAAAGACAGGTGGAATACCTGGAGAGACAGAGATTCCAGCTACTTGTGGAAAACAGGGATTCATATCCGGCTGATCTAGGTGGGCAATCTGAGAGACTTCCTAAAAGCAAGAGGGCTGCTAAAGGGGCAAGGATTGCACAGAGCTTACTGCTCAGGAGAAAGGACAGGTAGACAAAATTGTCCGGGTGCACTCTGCACAGCAGGTTGGGAGCTTAAAGGATCTTCAGACTCTCCATCCCTCTGGCTGGCTATGCAGCTCCAAGGCCCCCGACCATGATACGTAGCCTGCTGTGTCTTCCTCCTGGCTAGCCTACATCTGTCTCAGGCTCACAAACTGGCAACTCCTACTGAGGCATCAGGCCAGCCAGAGTAAAGCCCCAACTACAGCAGCTACAAACACAAAGCATACAGGCTTACACCTGTGTGTTTGGCCCACTGATCTGGCAGTGGAGACAGACATAACAGCCAAGAAGAAGGAAATAGCTCTGTCCTCCCTGAAATCACCAACACTGCTCCCCTGCAACCCCTAACATTGCTCCAGGGGCTGAGAACCTCCAGAGACTAGAGCTTCTGTACAGTAGAGGGCACCACAGACAAGTAATGAAACATCAAAAAAAACCTGGTTCAAAGCAAAATTATGAATACACCTGAGAAAGATTCAAATGAAATTGACTTCATGAATCTGTATAAAAGAGATTTCAAAATAAAAATCATTAACATGCTCAAGGAAGCACAGAAAAATATTCAAGAACTCAGGAACAAATTTAGGACGGAGATCCAATTGTTGAAGAACACAGTGGAGGGTATTAAAAGCAGATAAGATATGGCGGAGGAGACAATAAATGAAATAGAAACTAGGGAAGAGGAATACAAAGGAGCTGAGGCACAGAGAGAAAAAAGGATCTCTTAAGAATGAAAGAATACAGACAGAACTGTGTGACCAATCCAAACAGAAGAATATTCGTATAATAGGGGTACCAGAAGAAGAAGAGAGAGAAAAAGAGATAGAAAGTGTCTTTGAGGAAGTAATTGCTAAAAACTTCCCCAATCTGGGGAAGGAGATAGGCTCTCAGGCCACGGAGGTGCACAGATCTCCCAACACAAGGGACCCAAGGAAGACAAAACCAAGACATATAATAATTAAAATGGGAAAGAATAAGGATAAGGAAAGACTATTAAAACCAGACAGAGAGAGAAATAAGATCACATACAAAGGAAGGTCCATCAGGCTATCATTAGACTTCTCAACAGAAATTTTACAGGCTAGAAGGGAGTGGCATGATATATTTAATGCAATGAAACAGAAGGGCCGCAAACCAAGAATACTGTGTCCGGCAAGATTATCATTTAAATTTGAAGGAGGGATTAAACAATTTCCAGATAAGCAAAAGCTGAGAGAATTTAGCTCCCACAAAACCATCTCTACAGTGTATTTTGGAGGGACCACTATAGATGGAAGTGTTCCCAAGGTTAAATAGCTGTCACCAAAGGTAATAAAAGGATAGACAAAATGTACAGAATATGATACCTAATATAAAAAAAATGGAGGAGGAAGAAAAGGAAAAACAAAAAGAACCTTTAGATTGTGTTTGTAATAGCATACTAAATGAGTTAAGTTAGACTCTTAGATAGTAAGGAAGTTAACCTTGAACCTTTGGTAACCACTAATCTAAAGCCTGCAATGGCAATAAGTAAATACCTATCAATAATCACCATAAATGTAATTGGTCTCAATGCACCAATCATAAGACACAGAGTCACTGAATGGATAAAAAAACAAGACCCATCAATATGCTGCCTACAAGAGATTCACTTCAAACTCAAAGACATACAAAGACGAAAAGTGAAGGGATGGAAAAAGATATTTCATGCAACTAATACGGAGAAAAAAGCAGGTGTTGCAGTACTTGTATCATACAAAATAGACTTCAAAACAAAGAAAGTCACAAGAGACAAAAAAGGACATTACATAATGATAAAGGAGTCCATCCAAAAAGAGGATATAATCATTGTACATATCTATGCACCCAAAACAGGAGCACTGACGTATGTGAAACAGAATTAAAGAAGGAAATAGAATGCAATGCATTCATTTTAGGAAACTTCAACAAACCACTCACTCCAAAGGACAGATCAACCAGACAGAAAATAAGTAAGGACACAGAGGCATTGAACAAGACATTAGAACAGATGGACCTAATAGACATCTACAGACCTCTACAAAAAAACAGCAGGATATACATTCTTTTCAAGTGCACATGGCACATTTTCCAGAATAGACCACATACTAGGCCACAAAAAGAGCCTCAGTAAATTCAAAAAGATTGAAATTCTACAAACCAACTTCTCAGATCATGAGGGTATAAAAGTAGAAATAAACTGTACGAAGAAAACAAAAAGGCTCACAAACACATGAAGGCTTAACAACATGCCCCTAAATAATCAATGGATTAATGACCAAATTAAAACAAAGATGAAGCAATATATGGAGAAAAATGAAAATAACAGCACAATGCCCCAAATTCTGTGGGATGGAGCGAAGGCAATTGTAAGAGGGAAGTATATAGCAATCTAGGCCTATTTAAAAAAGGAAGAACAATCCCAAATGCATAGTCTATGGTCACATTATTGAAGCTGGAAAAGGAAGAACAAATGAGGCCCAAAGTCAGCAGAAGGGGGGACATAATAAAGATTAAAGCAGAAATAAATAAAATAGAGAAGAATAATAGAAAAAAATCAATGAAACCAAGAGCTGGTTCTTTGAAAATATGAACAAAATAGATAAAACTGCTAGCCAGACTTATTAAGAAAAAAAGAGAATCTACACACATAAAAATAATCAGAAACGAGAAAGGAAAAATAATGACGGACACAGCAAAAATACAAAGAATTATTAGGGAATACTATAAAAATCTACAAGCTAACAAACTGGATAACCTAGAAGAAATGGACCGCTTTCTAGAAAAATACAACCTTCCAAGATTAACCCAGGAAGAAACAAAAAATATAAACAGACTAATTACGAGCAATGAAATAGAATTGGTAATCAAAAACCTACCCAAGAACAAAATCCCGGATCAGATGGATTCACCGCTGAATTTTATCAGACATTTAGAGAAGACATAATACCCATTCTGCTCAAAGTTTTCCAAAAAATAGAAGAGGGAATATTTCCAACTTATTCTATGAAGCCAGCATCACTCTAATACCAAAACCAAAGACACCAACAAAAAAAGAAAACTACAGACCAATATCCCTGATGAACATAGATGCAAAAATACTTAACAAAATGTTAGCAACCGAATTAAAAAACACATCAAGAGGATCATACACCATGATCAAGTGGGATTCATCCCAGGGATGCAAGGATGGTACAACATTCGAAAATCCATCAACATCATCCACCACATCAACAACAACAACAAAAAAACAACAAAAACCACATCATCATTTCCATAGATGCTGAAAAAGCATTTGAGAAAATTCAACATGCATTTATGATAAAAACTCTCAACAAACTGGGTATAGAAGTCAAGTATGTCAACATAATAAAGGCCATATATGACAAACCCACAGCCAACATCATACTTAACAGTGAGAGGCTGAAAGCATTTCCCCTAAGATCGGGAACAAGACAAGGATGCCCACTCTCCCCACTTTTATTCAACATAGTACTGGAGGTCCTAGCCACGACAATCAGAAAACACAAAGAATAAAAGGCATCCATATTGGTAAGAAAGAAGTCAAACTGTCACTATTTGCAGATGACATGATGTTGCACATACAAATCCCTAAAGAATCCACTCCAAAACTACTAGAACAAATATCAGAATTCAGCAAAGTCACAGGATACAAAATTAATACACAGAAATCTGTTGCATTCCTATACACTAAAGATGATCTAGCAGAAAGTGAAATCAGGAAAACAATTCCATTCACAATTGCATCAAAAAGAATAAAATACCTAGGAATAAACCTAACCAAGGAAGTGAAAGACCTATACCCTGAAAACTACAAGACACTCCTAAGAGAAATTAAAGGGGATACTAATAAATGGAAATTCATCCCATGCTCTTGGTTAGGAAGAATTAATATTGTTAAAATGGCCATCCTGCCTATAGCAATCTACAGATTCAATGCAATCCCTATGAAAATACCAACAGCATTCTTCAATGAACTGGAACAAATAGTTCTAAAATTCATATGGAACCACTAAAGACCCCAAATAGCCAAAGCAATCCTGAAAAGGAAGAATAAAGCAGGGGGATCTCACTTCCCAACTTCAAGTTCTACTACAAAGCCATAGTAATCAAGTCAATTTGGTAGTGGCACAAGAATAGACCCACAAACCAGTGGAACAGAATAGAGTCCAGATATTAACACAAACATATATGGTCAATTAATATACAATAAAGGAGGCATGGATATACAATGGGGAAATGACAGCCTCTTCAACACCTGGTGTTGGCAAAACTGGACAGCTACATGTAAAGGAACAAAATTGGATTACTGTCTAACTCCATACACAAAAGTAAACTGGAAATGGATCAAAGACCTGAATGTAAGTCATGAAACCATGAAACTCTTAGAAGAAAATATAGGCAAAACTCTCTTGGACATAAACATGAGCAGCTTCTTCATGAACATATCTCCCTGGGAAAGGGAAACAAAACCAAAAATGAACAGGTGGGAGTATATCAAGCTGAAATGCTTCTGTACAGCAAAGGACACCATCAATAGAACAAAAAGGCGTCCTAAAGTATGGGAGAATATATTCATAAATGACATATACAGTAAGGGGTTGACATCCAAAATATACAAAGAGCTCATGCACCTCAACAAACAAAAAGCGAATAACCCAATTAAAAAATGGGCAGAGGATCTGAACAGACATTTCTCCAAAGAAGAAATTCAGACAGTCAGCAGGCACATGACACGATATTCCACACTGCTAATCATCAGAGAAAAGCAAATTAAAACCACAATGAGATACCACCTCACACCAGTTAGGATGACCAACATCCAAAAGACAAACAACAACAAATGTTGGTGAGGATGTGGAGAAAGGGGAACCCTTCTACACTGCTGGAGGGAATGTAAATTTGTTCAACCTTAGTGGAAAGCAGTATGAAGGTTCTTCCAAAAACTAAAATAGAAATACCATTTGACCCAGGAATTCCACTCCTAGAAATTTACCCTAAGAATGCAGGAGTCGTTTGAAAAAAACATATGCACCCCTGTGTTTATTGCAGCACTATTTACAATAGACAAGAAATGGAAGCAACCTAAGTGTCCATCAGTAGATGAATGGATAAAGAAGATATGGTACATATACACAATGGAATATTATTCAGCCATAAGAGGAAAACAAATCCTACCTTTTTTTTAGCATTATTATTAGCACACATAATGTGGGGTGTGCACGGGGTAGGCAGTATAGCCAAGAGAAGACTAGTAGTGATTCTATAGCATCTTAGTATGCTGATGGACAGTGACTCTAATGGGGTGTGGTGGAGATTTGATAATTGGGGGAATCTAGTAACTACAGTGTTGTTCATGTAAGTACATATTTAACGATACAAAAAAAAGTTCTCACAAAACTTGAATTTAATACCCAAACAAATAATCTTTCTTTAATATTCATATACACATTGCTAAAACTAGTTGGCATTTAAAAAAAAAACTGATTTGACTTTGGAGTAAAAGGATATCAGCTTAATATCCATACCTGTTCAAGTTAACTTACTAACTCTAATGTTAAGTATTAACATTGCATCTAAAGGACTATTTGCATAAATTAGGAAGCAACTCTAAGTGTTCTTCAAATTTTCTTTTAATTTTTATAGCCAGTTTATGTAATGCTATTAATAATTAAAATCTTCTACACATTGATTCATGTTAGAAAAATGCGTAAAATAACTATTATTGATTTGTATTATGAAAACCTTCAACTGCAGCATAAGTTCTCATACCTCTCTAGCTAGGTCATAAATAAGCTTTTCCTTTCCTTGGTTTCAAATTCAGCTCGTTCAAAAGCAGTGTTTTAAATTTAACAATTGGTCTATGATTATTTTAACTAGAAGTATAATTCAACTATATTTTAGTAAAAACTAAAAACATTTCAATTTGACTACAACAATGATGTGTATGTAAGTCCTACTATGCATAGAATATTCAAATAAACACACAATTTAGAACACAGAAAAAAACATTCAAAATTTAGATTTGTTAACTTATGTAATTCTCACAATTCTTAAAGTACTTGGTCTCATTATTTCTCATTAGACAACAAAACTTAGGTAGAAGCAATTAAATAACTTACCCAAAGTCACACAGCTATTAACCAGGGAGCCAGGGATTTAGACCCAGACAGTCTGACTCCAAAGACTCTGCCCACTATCCCAAACTGTCCAAAGCTCAACAATGGCACAGAGTTTAATGAGATATGACAAAAGAGGTATAAGGTGTGTTAAAAATATAAACCAATCTACTTTGCAATTAAAAGTGGGGAACTAGTACAGATAGGAAGGCACTGTGAAAGAGGAGAAAGTCTGTAGCCTAAGATAAATACTGATGAAAAGGAAAAATGTTTTGGGTCAAGGAGGAGTGGGGCATGAGGAATGAGCAGAGTGTTCCATGCTCCTGAATGAATAAAAGATGAGTTACTGTGGCAGGCTAAATAATGGCCCCCCAAAACACAGCCACATTGTAGTAAGTCAGAGCAATGAGCATTATATCAAAGGACAGCCTGTGTGGGTGTGATTAAATTAAGGATCTTGAGAAGGAGAGATTATCTTTAATTGTCTGGGTGGGCCTTAAATCCAGTCACAAGTGTCCTTGTAAAAGGGAGGCACAGAGATATTTCACACAAGTATTACACTTCAGGAGAAGACACAGACAGAAGAGGAGGCCTTGTAATCACAGAAACAGAGATTGTAGTGATACAGCCACACGTCAACAGACGCCAGCAGCCACCAGAAAACAGAAGAGCAAAGAACAGATTGCCCCCTACTGCCTTTGGAGGAAGCACAGCCCTGCTGACACCTGATTTCGATTTCTGGCCTCCAGAACTTCAAGAGGTTATGTCTGTTGTTTTAAGCCCACCAGTTTGTGGCAATTTGTTATAGTAGCTCTAGGAAACTAATTCAGTTATTACGGGGCTTCTCAAAACATTTAGCATGCAAATGGACCTGTGATGAGCCAGAGGGGAATCTAGGGAGCAGTGCTTCCCATTGTATTTAATGATGAAATCCCCAATGCCTCTGAGGTGCAGTGTTGGCAGTGAAACGGAATACCTGTTAACATCTGGCAGGCCTAGTTTTCCTCTGACAAAGTCTGGGAATTCATGACCTAAGACATTCTGGAAGGCATGTAATTCAGGTAAATATGTATGAATTGTATTCAAACAATACAGAAAATTGAAGGTTTCTGAGAAATGTTGCAAGAAGTCAGCCATTTGGGGTAAGGAAATCTAGCACACTAGGAAACTAGATTCCAGTGACTTCAAAGTGGCAAAATACATGGCTGTGGGAATATGGAGAAGTTGGGGTTCCTATGGCCAAGATCCTCCCTGAACTTAAACCACTTGATGATGTAACTGGCCTGTTGCTAGGCTACTGCTTCAACACCCACAGGCAATAAGTTATTATTGCACTATATAGAGAGCTCAACCCAGTGCTCTGGGTGGAGGCAGAGACGCTAGTGCTCGACCTACTGCCAGGAGAACAAGCTGGATAATAAACCCTTTAGCCCCAAGAATGTTCTACTGCCGTTTCTTTGGTCACACTGAATCCATATGAACTTGCCCCGGGCTGAAACCCATTGGCAAGACAGGAAACTACAACTTGTAACCAGTTGAGCTAACCATTCCACTTTACAGTACATTAGGCTTTACTGCACTTTATGCTGATGAAAAGATCATCTCTTGGAAGTGTTTCAAGTCGTAGGACAGATACTGACAAGCTAAAGTGACTTCAGAGGGTGACAAATGAGAATGGCATAAAAGGATAAAAGAAGCATTATTCCCAGAGAACAACAGTCAAAGGGGAAAGGAAACACTAGTACCTTCAAATAACCAAAGGTCTAAAATACAGAAGAAAAAAATCAACTATGAAGGTGTGGGGAAAATGGAAGTTCTGTGGCCAGGATCCTCACCTGATCTTAAACTACTTGATGATATAACTGGCCTACTGCTAGGCTACTGCTTCCACACTTGTAGGCAATGCACTGTTATTGACTGAGTCACTATATAAGGAGCTCTGCCCAGTGCTCTGGGTGAAGGCAGAGATGAAGGTGGATTACAGACCTGTAGACTGCTGGATGCAGATATAATTCTAGTGGTTGACCTACCACTGTGAGAATAAAGCCAGGTATAAATCCCTTTACCCCAAGAATGTTCTGTTGTCATTTCTCGGTCTCACAGAATCCACAGTTAACTTGCCTGGGCCGGAAACCTTCAAGAAACACAGAAGGGTTTGATAAAAGCCCAAAATGAAATACTCAAGTAGAGTGGGATCAGGCTCAAAATGAAGCCCTCCATGGACATTTGCAGTAAGAAGCTCTTAGTCAATTCAGATGCTCTTTCCGAGACTGGATGATGAGCTGTTAGACATCTAGAGGGGAAGAAAAGCCACACTGGATAGGAATTTGTCCCAGGAATCCATAAGCTTCCTCCAACTCAGATTCCATGTGCAAACTGACCTGTTTGTCACACCTACATACATAGCTGGAAAAATAACAAATAAAAAAACAGTGCGTCCAACTGGGGGTGAAAATTCAAAATACTTAATAACCTGTGTAGCAAAGGCAGTTAGCCACCAGAATGGATGCCCTCATATGTGCCTACAGGTGGACACCCACCAGATAAATTTTTGCCTTCATAAAACTGTTAAAAATGACCTGTAATTGAAAATGGATTTTGAGTAGGCAGAAAGACAGAGGAGAAAAAAATTAACACCACTTAAAAACTGTTAATTTTAATTGACAAAAGTCTCTCAGCTTAGGAAACCACAGGATGAAAAGGAAGGAGGAACAGGCAGGCTAGAAGCTATTTTCTCAAATACTGGACATCTGACCACAAATTGCCAGTAGCTGCACTCATGGCCAAGCAGCCACACACTGCACACCACAGTATCCAAGTATCCTCCTGGCACCTTCTGCAAATGCTAATCACCTGCCAGGAAGTCTGGGTTTAGTTTTGGTTGCAGTCTCCACCTGTCTCCCTTTTCTTTATTCTCTCCCCCAACCCTCTTAAAGCATAAATTTGGTTCCCACTGGTTTCATGCTAATACTATTCATTTGGCAGCAATTGTCTAACAGGTTAATGCCCAACAATAGGCACTTGTATTTTCTTATAAGTGGAAGTAAATTATGGCACTTGAACAAAGACCTTATTACCTAAATTTTATTGCATGTTTACTACAAGCCAATTTCAATTTTATGTTTTCATCTCTAGGCCTTAAGAAAAAGGGGAGAGAAAGTTCATGTTCATATTTGAAGGAACTGTTTTAAAAAAGTAACATCATACTAAAAGTAGGACCTGTTATAGGTCGAATTGTGTTTTCCTTAAAATTCATATATTAAAGTCCCAGTTGCCATATCTCAGAATGTGACCTTAATTGGAAACAGAGTGATTGCAGATGTAATTAGTTAAGATGAGGTCATACCAGACTAGGGTGGGCTCTAATCCAACATGACTGGTATCCTTAGAAAAAGGGAAAATTTGGACACAGACTCACACAGAGAGGACATCAGATGAAAATGAAGGCAGATATTGGAGTGATGCTTACACAAAACAAGGGGCATATGAATAAAGTGAAGGTTCCTTTGGCCAAGGTCCTCACCTGAACCTAAACTACTTGAAGACGCAGCTGGCCTGCAGCTAGGCTACTGCTTCCACAGCCATAGGCAGTTAGCTATATAAAGAGCTCTGCCCAGTGCTCTGGATGAAGGCAGAGATGAAGGAGGATTACAGACCTGCAGACTGTTGGATGCAGACATAATTCTATTGCTCGACCTATCGCGGGGAGAACAAGCTGGGTAATAAACCTTTTCACCCCAAGAACATTCCATTGTCATTCCTCTGTCTCACTGAATACATAGTGAACTTACCCAAAATCTGTAGTTCAGCCCCACTGGTAAAACAGGGCACCAAATATTGCCAACAAACCACCAAAAGCAAGGGGAAAGGCCTAGAACAGATTCTCCCTCATGGCCCTCAGAGGGAACCAATCCTGCCGACACTTTGATCTCAGACGTCTAGCTTCCAGAACAGTGAGACAATAAATCTCTGTTGTTTAAGTCACCAGAGTCTGTGGTACTTTGTTATAACAGACTGTATTGTAACTAACACAGGACCCAAAAGAATGAGTGGCCAAAAAATGATCAGGCAGGGGCATGGGGAGTTCAGAGGAAAGTGTTTCCACTCTGTGCTTCTAGTTGATGGTCAGGAACTGCCAGGTTCGAGGCCAGTGCAGTCCTCCTTCCCATAGCTCTGCCTGCCAGCCACACTGACCTTCCGTGGGCTCCATAATCCCTCCTTACTGAGCTTCACACATGCTGTTCCCACTTCCTCAGCTCTCCTGACTACTCCCGTCCCTCATGAGTCCACTTAGTAGGACTCCCATAATCCTAGATGTCTGCTCAACCACCATTTCCTCAGAAAAGCCTCCCTGATGTTCTCTACCCTGAGGTGGATCCCCTACTCTACCAGAAACACTCAAAGCACACAGTTCTTTCCTCCAGAGCCATTGCCACATATCTCATTATGAGTCAGTGACAATGGGTTATGTGCCTTCCCCACTGGACTATGAGATCTAAGAGGACAAGACCACAACAAGTTTGCTCATCACAACCCAAACACTGTCTGACAGGTAGTTGGCATACAACACATATTTGCTCAATAAAGTAAAATTCAATGTTTTTAGGTTTCTAATCTCACAGGTCCTAATCTCCAGCAAACAATGCCAATGCCCTGACTGCAATTATATATCAAAAACTGTCTTTTCGGTCAGTTTGGCCTACTTGTCTTAGAACACAAAAATACAAATGGGTACTTATCTCCCACACTGCCAGTCAAGGAGTATTACTGACTCTCTCTACAGTGCCTCGTGAGCTCTCCCCTGTGGTATTTGTCAGGTTGGTGGCTGCCACCTGTGTCTACCCCCCACATTTGGAGACTGCCTTGGTCTTCCCACTTCCAGTATCTAAGCCATCATACACTCAGCACACCAGGGTAAATGGATGGTGCTACTCCTATAATAAACTCCTTTTCCAATGTAACTGAAGTAGAAATCCAACACAAACAAGGGATTACCACACAACTGTCCAGTTTCAAGGTGGAAGGAGCTACAGAGGGATCTGGAAAAGCGAGAGTCCTCCCATGCACTTGGCCTCCCACTCTCCTGTGTGTCACACCTCCTACCTCCAAGCCCCTTAGTCAACCTTGCAGCACCTCCAGGCAACCTGGGCTCTTTAAAACACAGTTTAGAAACTATCAGCCCATCTGTTTAAGTCTAAACTTTCTGACAAAATAGTCAAAGCTCTCAATTAGTTATCACCATTCCCAAAAGCCTAACCAAATAAAAATAAACATTTTTAGTGTGGGTATTTCATATCCTGGCTCCAATCTTCCCTGCCATAGGTATTTTTCCCATTCATTCATGTGTCAAGTATCTATTGATGTTCCAGATAGAGTGTTACAGAAACAATTCTTGCCCATCAAGAAATGAAAATGTGGTAGATGAAAGTGTCAATGAATATATGTAAAAGTAACAGCAGTAATAATAAAAATAACAGGCAATTTTACCATGGGGCAGAATGGATATAATAAATGTTCTATAAGTAGTAGCCTTCAGAATAAAACTATAGGTAGGGCCTGGTTGTTATCCCAGTCTTAAGGATGAGGAAATAGAGTCTTGGGGAGGTAAGGTCAAATCACACAGCTAGAAAGAAGTGCAGCTTCAAATTAGATGTCTTGACTATGTTGAAGAGACATCTTCACCCACTTGTTCAAGCAACCTTATTTATAACAGCCATGACATGGTAACAGCCTGTGTCCATCAGCAGATAAATGGATAAAGAAATTGTTATATATGGAATATTATTCAGCCATAAAAAAGAAGGAAATCCTGCGATTTGCAACAACATGGATGGACCCTGAGGCATTGTGTTGAGATAAGTCAGAGAAAGAGAAATACTGTATGACCTCACTTACATATGGAATCTTAAAATAAAATTAATTGAAAAAGAGATTTGTGGTTAGCAGAGGTGGAGATTGGGGGGTTGGTGGATTGGATAAAGGTGGTCAAAAGGTACAAATCTCTAGTTATGAAATAATTAAGTAGTAGGGTATAATATATAACACGATGACTATAGTTACCACTGTTGCATTATATATAGGAAAGTTGTTAAGAGAGTAACTCCTAAGAGTTCTCATCACAAGGAAAAAGGAAAAACTTTTTCTTATATCTGTATGAGACAATGGATGTTAACTTACTGTAGTGGTTACTTCACAATATATGTAAGTCAAATCATTATGCCATACATCTTAAACTTACAGTGCTGTATGTCAATCATATATCAAGAAATTGGAAGAAAAACCAGTTGTTCTGCCATCTTTTATTTATGGTCAATTAGGTGCAGCCCCAGAAGAGGCTCAGAAAAAAAAAATGTATTATACTCACAAGTCCTAGACAGAAGAGGCATGGCACACCATGCAGGGTCATACAGGGAAGCCTCAGGATGGTTGGGATGCAGAAAACAGGAGTGAGAAAAGGCCAAGGCCAGAGCCTTTATTGGCCTTTCCATAGGAAAGCAACGCAGGGCAGGCCACTTATATTTGGACAGGTTGAATAATTTCAGCAGGCTCTGAGTTATCATAGTTCTCTGTAGATGACTGGTACCTGGCCCTGGGATAATTAAGGCAGAGAAATATTGTCTCTTGGGGCAAAAGGACCCAGATAGCAGTAGGCTCTGGATTGGTTAGTTTGATGTCAAAGGCATGCTCTCAGCTGGGGCCTTCTGCTATCTCTATGGGCTGGGCTCAGAAGAGGAAGTCTTTCTCCATCCAGTAAGGTTTTTTAAGATGCCAAAGCATCATAATGTACAGAAAATTAAATATGAACAATACAGCAAACAATGTAACTTCAAACCTTCCAATCCCTGTGCCTGCTGCATCCATCCCAGTGCAGCAACAGTGTGACACCAAGACCAGGGAAAAAATAGGCCCCTCATAGGGCACTCAGTGACACACCTGGAAGGTGAGAAATAGCTCCACAAAGAAGGCAGCACTTGAAGTGGGTGATAAAGGAGAAGCAGGAACTTGCAGGAGGATAAGAATGGAAAAAAGGCTTTCCAGCAAAAGGAACTGACCCATGAAAAGGCATACAGGCCAGTTGGCTCAGCTACAAGTGCCTGAATGTTGGGAGCACAGCAGAGGTGGAGATGAGGGCAAGGCTGAGTCTGAAAAAGCCACTAACACCAGGGCAAGAACCCTCAATTTTCAATTAGGGTGCTAATGACAAGAAACATGAATAAATCTTCATTTTATTTATGAATTCAATTTCTCAAGATTAAGGACTAATTATCATCTAGACACATATATAACAGAAAAATTTAGTACCCAGAATATATAAAGAAGTCCTAAATATCAAATTAGAAAAGACAATCCAATAAAGATACTGGCAAACAGGTATACTGCATGAACAGGTATATTATAGAAGAGGAAACATTAACTGCCAGTAACCATATGACAAATGCTCTATCTGCATTAGTAATCAGGGAAATGCAATTAAAACTACAAGAGATAACCCTGCATTACCCACTAGATTAGCCAAAGTTTTAAAATCTACCAAAATCAATTATTAGCAAAGATATGTTAACAAGACATATTTGTGTACATTGCTGGTGGGATAATAAATTAGTAAAACCACTTTATAAGATAACAGTCAATTATATTGCAATGGTCAATTTGCTCATACCCCAAGATATAGGATATAAGCTAGAGAAAGTCATGTTCATGACATACCCACACACACAAATATTCACAGAAGCATTATCCGTAAAAGCCAGAAATGGGAACAATTCAGATGTCCAGTAAAAGAAAACTGTTGAGACCTGGAAAGGGCAGAAATAAAGCCCAGACAGGATGACACCCTAAAAGAAGGCATGCAAACTTTGACTGGACTCAAGAACAGTTACAAAAGGAGACAATGTAGATGAGGCCAGGTGTCTCAGCTTCCACAAACAAGAAGGGCATGTAATTATTAGATCAGGATGCAATTACCACACCACCTTCCACCCACCCAGAGCACGCACAGCCTCGTGCCCTCTGGGCACACCATCTCTCTCCACAGAGTGCTGGGTGGTCACTATCAGTCTATGGCACTGTCACTTGACCTGAAACCTGCCTTTAATCCTTGCAGTAATCACTATGATCTTTCCCCAAACTTTAATCTTCAAAATTTTCAAATCTACATGAAGTTTATGAAACAGTACTATGAACACTCATTAATCTTTTGCATAGATTTACCAATCAAAACTTATCCACATGTGTTTTATTTCCCTCCATGTTTTACACTTATGCTCACTTCCTATGCTGTTGTTGGGTGAACCATTTGAAAGTAAATTGCAGCTAGAGTGACACTTCACCCATAATGATAGTTCTTTGGCATGACATTTGTAAGGATATGGAAATTCTCCTACGTGACCTTGTACTATTAGTATGGTCAATATTCAAGTCTCCCAATTGCCCTCAAAATGTTTTCATAACTTTTTTCTTAATCCAAGATCGTCATAGTCTGTTCATTGCATATAGTTATTAAATCAGTAAATTTTACTTCTATGGAAATACTGCTTTAGGATCTGGAAGTAGTGATTAGGACAGCCTGAAAGCTGGAAGAGCAGCAGAAAGGAAACAGATTGGAAAATTACTTCAAGAGTTGAGAAAACGGTGGTTAAGTACCTAAATGAGGGTTGTGATAATATAAAAGGGGTAAAAAGTCAACAGTCAGGGCAGAAGAAAGGAAAGAATCAAGTTGACTGGAAGAATGGCACATATTGGGTGGGCTGGTTTAGTGAAAAAAGACGATACTAATTTTTTGGCATTTTGAGTTTCAGGTGATACCAAAATCCTCAAATGAACATGTCCTGGCAGGCAATCTGTGTTCATATAACACTAGAATTTAATTAAATTACATAATCTCTAATGGCCCTTACAGCACTAAAGAGCTAGAATTCTATGACAACATAAGAAAAAGCTGGGCTTCGTTGCTTCTTCAAGTATTCTACTGTAATTAACTTCTTTCCTTGCTTTACATTCTTGCACACTCAGACCTGCTTTTTAACCACACCTGACCAAGGTGGGCGCAGGGAACCCTATCTTTACAATATGGATTATAAATAATAAGAACTTAAAATTCTTTCTAATATGGTTTTTCTTTTACTTCTTCAACTAAATGGTAAGTTCCTGCAAGAGTATTAAAAAAGCGTCCATTTTCTTTCCTCAGAGTGCCTTCACTACACTGCTGTTCACACAATAAGCAGTTATTCTATTTCTAAATGTAGTCCATATCCAGGAAGAGAGTTCACCATCAGGTAGACTCTGCCAAGGCAGCCTTCCCAAAGATGAATTTTGGGCCAATTTTTGAAGATGTAAAAGGTGCAGAGAAGAGGAAGGAGATATTCTTGGTAGAGAGTATGAAGACATAAAAGAGGAAGTCAGTGATACCTCTCATATACCATTAATTCAAATAGAAAGACCAAAAAGCAAAAGAAAATAGAATCCCATTTGCATTATGCTTATTCAGTTAATTCTTAAATTCACAATGTCTATAGTCTTTTAATGTTAGAGTCAAAGAAAGTATTTTGAAATGAAGTGAAAAACAAGACACTCAAAAACTTTCCAGTTTTGATGAAACCTAAAAAAAGTTACTAGGAGGCCAAATTGCAAAAGTAAACCAAATGTGAAACAAATCATAGAGATAATCAAAATGGTAATCCTCAAGCCTCTGAGAGAGCAGACTCCGCCGAGATTGGAAGACCAATCTCATACACCTGTGTTGAGAGTCCTTCATGTCAGTGGTACATGATGTTGATTGCTAGTCCAGAAGAGATGCATGAGATTTTGAACCTAAAGTTTCCAGTGACTTAGTCCAAAGTATCAGGATATTTTGCTGATAGTCCAAAAGGGGAAGGAAAGACCTAGGCATCAGACTGCTATAACTTTGAACCCCTAAAATTAATTAACACACTGGAAACTTCTGTAACATTCCCAGATCACCATGCTGAAGTCTTCTAGATTCCTCAAATTACCTGTCCCCTCCCCACATACATGCCATCACCATCTACCAAGTGAGAACAGCAACAATCTTGTACTTTTCAGAGATTCAGTTCTTAATAAGACGCTTACAAAGCAGATCATGCTAAAAACCACATAACCTTTTTCTAAGATTCTCAAAAAATAATAGACACACCCAAGCTTAGTAAATGCTTCAGAGAAATTCCCCTGAGCCTACTAGATAATTCAGCAACTTAGAAACTAAAAGTAGTTACATTTTATGCATAATGAAATAGATGTGTTGCTGACAAGATGTCTTAACAAAATATTTACATATTGACTCACATTTGAAATATGTTAGGAGTATTCCCTATTTAAAAGAATCCTGTGTAAAGGCCTCTATAAAGGTTGTTGTATATTAGATGTTCTCAAAGTGGAGCTCCTATACCATAGAACTAAGCACCCTGTTTCAGTCGTGTTTTGAAACACATTTTTACTATTCCTGGAAGCACTTTCACATTTTTGTCAGATGTTGAGTGAGCAACAGGGTAAATAATGTTTCAAAAGCATTTTCAGAGCAGTAAAACCTTAAGTTCCTTTCTAAGGGGTTGATCCAAAATAAATTAAATGCTGGTGTGACTAAGCCGAGTGTGGTAAATTCTGATTTGTAGTGTGAAAACCTCCAGTTAATAGATCTATTCAGTGACTCAACATGCACTTCGAAGTCGTAAGTAGGGCATCAGAGTATAAATACAAGATTTAAAAGCATCCTCTGGTCTCTGGGTTTGTGTTCACATCTAAGAAGTTGGTAGTGGAGAGTAGAGTTTCTCAGAGACCTGTTGTCATACTCTGGTGCGCTGCAGTTTGGTCTAAGAGGTAGAGTTTATGGAGCTGAGCTTCGTGAAAAAGCCCAAAGCTGAGTAAGTCCATAGAAGCAATATTCATAGATGTGTGGGAAACACAGTAGAAAAGTAAGGAAACTGCTTGTGTGGATCACACTGGAACCCCTCAGATGAAACATTTCAGATATAAGTACCATCTAAACAGTTATGAATCATAAAGTTAGACTTGTAGAGGGCCTCAGAGGCCCATTAAATCTCATTACTTCATCAGTGAGGAAACCAAGACCTTGACAATATAAAATACAGAAAGATAAGAAAAAGAAAAAAGAAAAACTGCTCTTTCACTTGCCCAGAGTTGCCTCAGACAGTTTATGGAGGTTATAGACTTTACCATAAAGTAATTAACTAACAGGGAGAAGAGGAATAATTATTTTCTTATTATTTAGGAAAAACCACTAAAGAACCAGTGGTTTGGTTTGAAGAGATAATCAATTTAAATGACTTCACTAAATAGATGTAAAGACAAGTTGTATTAACTTTTTACTTATTAACAAAAATGCTACCAAATACCAGGACACTAATGTGTTCCCTTGATTGGAAACCTAATAGATGGGCCCTATTTACTGCCACAAAACTCCAGAGCACAGGCACATGCAATGAACATGCACATAAGGATCATGTGAGATATGTATCACAGTGGCTTTTTCAGTCACCTGAATTTAAGTCCATTTAAAAAAAAAACTGTGCAGTGCAGAGCAGCTGTCCCAACACAAGCAGTAACAGAGCTGAAAATATTCCCACGCCAGTTCTCCTGAATCCAGTCTATTTTATGCGTGGATTCAAGGAAACAGAACTACTATTTAAAAGTACATTTACAAAGAAGCCTTTAAAAAGCGTCAAAATAAATTACTTTGAAGTGTTTTTCACCAACACGCCTCCAGCTTTCCCCTTCTTTTCCTATTTGCTGTTACACAGAACCCAACTGTGACTATATTTAACTGACTTTACAAGCTGTGGGGAGATTGAGTACACAAGGCAGATCCCAACCAGAGCTGTGTGCATTAACTAAGTCCCAGGATTTTTGGTTTGGGAGTTTTCTTTTTCTTTGTTTCTTCTTGTTTTTTTGAAAGTATCTTAAAGTTTCCTTATATTCCAGAAACAAGAAAAAAAAACCACTTAGAAGACCCTCTCATCACTTTGCTATGTAGATTGAGTCCTGAAATTCACTTTTTGTTAATAACAAGAAGGTGCTCAAGGCAAACACTGCCATGACCCAGGATTCTTAAGAATTGTAAATATTTTATTATTTCTGGCAGAAGAATGCCCATTCCACCATTACATATTACTATGGAAGAATAAATAACTTCTCAAATGATTTTCTTTTAGGAACAGCCTAATAAGAACAGTATTAGGAACTAATACTGTTTGACAATCAAATCAAAACTTCCTACATAGGTGAAACAAATTAACAATCCTCCCACTAACACAAGATTATCTCCATGGAATTCTTTGGATATGGATTTCAGCATCCAATTGGCTTTTACCATTTATTATATTGTGCTGGGAAAAATCACTTACTCAGTTAGCTTTAGTTTTCTCACCTATAAAATTAGAACTTGAATTCTCAAATAATCTCTGACATAATTTCCACCTATAAGAAACAATTATTTCAGACTAATAATCCACAATAATTGAAACTAAAAAATATTCAAAGGACAGGCTGATCACTCAGTAAGTTTAAAAGTGCTATGGTTAACTAATATTTCTAAGTGTATAATACCTCTTTAATTATTATGTGATACTTAATATAAGTTATTTTTTTCCACTCCTCAAAAATTAAATACCCGACAATTAAAATTCACAGCTTCCAACTAGTTTGAATATTTAGCAATTCTGAATATGAGTATGATTGGACTGCTTTTACACTGGCAAATTTCCCTTAGAGATGTCTGAATTATTAGTGAGATATCAGGATGCACTGAGACAATGTATCTTTTATGTTTTTGTTTATAAGGTAAAGTTTTCTTAAAAATACTTAATTTTATTTTTATTAAAGATCCCCAAAGGGAAGTATAACTTTCTAAAATAATTTTGTCATGTACATATGAATAAATCAGTAATTTCTAAGTAAATAAAGTTTGCAATAAATGTGCAAGACAGCCATTTTCTAGCTATATAATCTTGTACAACTATATCATTTCTCTGACACCATAAAAGTAGAAAAATGAAATCTTATAATCAGTATTTGAGATAATGTATAAAAGCTCTTAATATAATTTCTGGTTCAAATATTCTTCAGTGATGTTACCTGTATTATTACTTTTAAACATTGCTATTAACAAAATACATAGAAAACTGTTCTTGATCTCTTAAAATGTATGTACAATACCATTAATCTACACCTGGATTTCCCAAATTTGACTTAATGTCTCTCATTCTTTAAGAGCTTTATGATATTTATGTATTGCTTTTTACGTTTTTCTCTAAATAATTTTACTTTGTCTTTACCCCCATTTTAAGCAAAAGTCAATGGTGAAAACACACATTAGAAAGGAGGTAAATATAAGTTTAAGATAAGTTAAAATAAATACACTATTAATTTAAAATGTACTCCTTAAAATATTTCATATTATCCTACCAACAGTTTTGAGAAATACTGACCTAAACTCTGTGCTATGTTTCCAAATTAAAGTTCGCATCTTTGGGGAGAAAGTCCACCATACTTAAATGGCCCTACACAAGCTGACAGGTCAATGCTATAAACACAAACAGTTCTTTAATATGAAAATATTAATGTTGTAAGCAAAATCCCTATTTTTATCTCCTTGTAACTTGGCTTTATTTCTTTGAGAATAGTATTTAAAGTCACTTTATTAAAAAGTAAACTATATTCAAGAGTACCTTCCCTAAGAAGGCTATTTATATCCAATTGGATATAAAGTATTATATTGGTCAATTTGGAAGTATTTAAAACACTAAGAATTGTTTCCTTCTACTAGTAAATGTAATCAGAGGAGAAAGAAGATAAAAATTATCATTTTGCAGGTGCTGTAACTGTGTAACTAAAAATCAAGAGTCTATTAAGTTAGGTGGTTACAAAACTGTTACTGAAAATCAAGAGTTTTTCAATTTAAAGGTAACACTGTAAAAAAATTATGCTAGGAGGAAATTCTATTTGTACTAACAATAAAATTTGAGTACCTAGAAAATGAGTTAACAAGATATTCATAGAAAACTTTAATTTTTCAAAGATGTATAAACAGAAAGTATATTAAAATGTCAAAAGACAATCCTTACTCTTAGATTAGAAAATTCAACATCATGAAGATACCCATGTATCCCAATTAACCTTAAATTTGATTAAATGCCAAGTTATAGGGTTTTGGACAAAAGGTGACAATAATTATATGCTAGAGTCAAATAAACATGCAAGAATAACCTGGAAATCCTGAAAGATTACGAGGAGGAATGGAATCCTATTATTCATGAAAATTATGTATCATAAAAACATAATGAAGTTGAGTGACATCAATGATGCAGTCAAAACCTAAATCCAGGACCAAATACATTCAGGAATGTAGTAGAAGGTAAAAGTAGCATATTTCACCCAATGGAGAAAAGATGGATTACTAAATAAAGAGACTGGGAAATATCATTTTATAAAAAAGATTATAAAGCTACAGCTCTACCTCATCCTTACACAAAAATAAATTTCAGGTACAACAAACAAAGGCTAAAAGTGAAATCTTAAAAATACTAGAAAAAGCATGTAAAAATATATTTATAATCTTAAAGCAGGAAATATATTAAGCAGGACACAAAATCCAAATCAGAAAAATACTGGTAAATGTAAGATTTCTGTGCTGCCCCAAACCACCAAATAATTAAAAAGTAAAGGAGAATGTGTAGGGAAAAAGTTATCTTCAATATGACAAAAAGAGCTAATATCTATGTATACAAAGAACATGTCTAAGAAGAGAAACAAATACACGAATATGCCAATAGGAAAAAAGACATAGTTATGAATAGGCAACTAACAGAAAATGTATATATAGATGGACAATAAATATATATGCAAAGATATTGACCCCCTCTAGAAATAAATATAAATCACAATGGTTATTAATATCATACTTTTTACCTAGCCATATACATGTCATGAGCAAGAATGTTCATTCCAGCAAAGGCCAGAACTGTTTGTAGAATGTAACATTTACATTAACACAAATTTTAAAATTGGTGTGTGCATAAAAATATTTCTGAAAAGATGCACCAAAAACTGTACTCTGAGGGGAGACTAGAGTACCGGGGATAAACATGATGACAGAGACTTTCTATACAGTTTGATTTTTGCCTTGTCCATAAATACTTTTGTATTTTATTAAATATAGTATTTTTAAAGTATTTTAAAAAGTAAGAAAGTATTTAAGGCTGCTTTAATGATTTTATATGTATTATCTATTCTTCCCAAAGACACATACAACTCCAAGTCACAATCACACTGAAGATTTAAATAAAAATATTTGATATTTGATGGTAGATTTTAGACACAAAAGGGAAAAAACATTAAGTATACTTGGTCTTTCTTCTCCAGCTGTTGGCCTAGTCCATATTTTTATGGTCTTAAAAAGAAAAATGGCTTGTGAATACATATAATAATCCTATTTGGGAAATCTTTTACCTATATTTCAGAAGTTCTATTCAATATCAAAATGGCATATTAAATAAATTTTTGTTTTCTATTCAGATTGCTGTTAATAATTTTCATTATCTAATACACAAAAAAAATGTTTGAAAAGCACTCATAATCAAAATTAAGACACTGGGAAGTGGTTAGGATCTATAATTCTGATTTTGGCACACAAAATAAGAAAGAAAGAGAGTGACCACAAGTATGCACCAACTTTTTCCAACTCAAATTCAGTAAAAGATACTTTCCAACTAAACTTATGCCACTCACTTCCAGACGCTCATTACCTGGTGCCACCCAGAACTTCTCTTGCCTAATTCTAAGTTTACAGTATTAGATTAATAATTACAATGTATCAATAAATTTATATACTGAGATGCAATTATATGAATGAGCAGTGTAAAAACTGAATTTTTCAAGCTTTTTATCACTAAGGAACTAAACTTCTGGGCCAGATACAATCCTGTGTTGAATTTTTATCTGGCTAAAGGAAAGTTCAACAAAAGCCTCTTATTGAAAAGATGCAAAGAAAAGAAGAAAGTTTAGCTTAAACCAAACCTAT
The DNA here is from genome assembly GCA_032199065.1 of Smutsia gigantea. Lineage (NCBI taxonomy): Eukaryota > Metazoa > Chordata > Mammalia > Pholidota > Manidae > Smutsia > Smutsia gigantea. Next base: position 14,003 of record JAVSCE010008130.1, on the reverse strand, counting down.
CAATTCCAAAAGAGTACTGAGACAGGTTGAATCATATGAAATGTATTCAGCAGTTTATTGTTTTTTACCTATTTCATATGGCTCAACTGAATATTAAAGACGCTGATTACTTCAATCAATTCTTTCATAATGCTTCTTGATTTCTTTTCAACTCATCATATATATAATCAATACTTTACTTTTGACATACATTTCCCAAACCAGAGGTAAGGTTGTTCCTTGAGGAATGCTCAGACTCAGGTCCTTTCACAATACGAGCACAAATACTTAATAAATGTTAACAACTTTAAAAACAAACCAACTAACTTCTGAAAAGCTTCTGTACAGCAAAGGACACCATCTGTAGAACAAAAAGACATCCTACAGTATGGGAGAATATATTCATAAAAAATGTATCTGATAAAGGGTTGACATCCAAAATATACAAAGAACTCATGCACCTTAACAAACAAAAAGCAAATAATCCAATTAAGAAATGGGCAGAGGACATGAATAGACACTTCTCTAAAGAAGAAATTCAGATGGCCAACAGGCACATGAAAAAATGCTCCACATCGCTAATCATCAGAGAAATGCAGATTAAAACCGCAATGAGATATCACCTCACACCAATGAGGATGGCCAATATCCAAAACACAAACAACAACAAATGTTGGCGAGGATGTGGAGAAAAGGGAACCCTCCTACACTGCTGGTGGGACTGCAAATTAGTTCAACCATTGTGGAAAGCAGTACGGAGGTTCCTCAAAAAACTCAAAATACAAATACCATTTGACCCAGGAATTCCACTCCTAGGAATTTACCCTAAGAATGCAGCAGCCCAATTTGAAAAGACAGATGCACCCCTATGTTTATTGCAACACTATTTACAATAGCCAAGAAATGGAAGCAACCTAAGTGTCCATCAGTAGATGAATGGATAAAGAAGATGTGGTACATATACACAATGGAATATTATTCAGCCATAAGAAGAAAACAAATCCTACCATTTGCAACAACATGGATGGAGCTAGAGGGTATTATGCTCAGTGAAATAAGCCAAGCCGAAAAAGACAAGTATCAAATGATTTCACTCATATGTGGAGTATAAGAACAAAGAAAAATACTGAAGGAACAAAACAGCAGCAGACTCACAGAACCCAAGAACGGACTAATAGTTACCAAAGGGAAAGGGACTGGGGAAAATGGGTAGGAAGGGAGGGATAAGAGGGAAAAAGGGGCATTACGATTAGCAGACGTAATGTTGGGGGGGCACGGGGAGGGCTGTACAACCCAGAGAAGACAAGTAGTGATTCTATAGCATCTCACTATGCTGATGGACAGTGACTGTAATGGGGTTGGTGGGGGGCACTGATGAAGGGGTAGTTTAATAACCATAATATTGCACATGTAATTGTAGATTAATAATAAAATAAATTATATTAATAAAAAAAAACAAGGACTTTGGAAAAAAAACCCACTAACTTCTTTAAATGACGTTTTATATGTCCAATATTATATAATTCAGATGATTTAAATCATAAGGATATTTGTTATTACCAATTAAAAGTAAATGTGTAACTAAGTTTATCTTTACTATTTCACAGTAATTATATTTAGCAAAAAAAAAAACACAAAGGAGATTATTTATTCTCTTAATTTGGCAATTAATAAATCAGAAAGTTGGAAGTTTCCAAAAATGAAGTACATTCATATACTGACTTCAAAGGCAATTAACCATTTGGGTGGATGTCTTTCATGGCTACACCTGTAACCAAATGCCTGAAATTTATTTTGGAGCTCAGTTATAAATAAAAAGATCACACATTTAAAAGGAAGCACTGTACTTCCTACCACCAATATATGAAAGCTCAACATTTCAGCCTAATTATATCTGACTGACAGGAGAAGATTTAGTGTGTCCCAAGAAGCAGATAAGAAGAATATAGTTGTTTTAAATTTTTCAGATTCAGGCACCATCTTCATAGGAGTTCCCTACTAATAGAGCATTTGGGGAAACCATATCTTTAAGAAAAATAAAGTGTGAGAAGAACAGCCACTAAGGACAATTTCCTCTTAAGCAACAGTTCCATGAGGTCAGTTCTCTTTCTTGTCGTGCAGAGTAAGAATCAATGTTTCTGCTGAAAGGTGTTTTTTAAACAGGTTGTGAAGATTTGACAAATGTAAGTTGAAATTTATATGTATATGAAACCAAATATAATGGCCATAATTTGAAAAGCTATTTTAGGCCAACCTACTTAAAAATCAAACAGAGCCATAAATAGACCAACCACAAAAAAAATATTTTTTGCACTTAGAGTATTAGGACTACTTTTTCTTCTCAAAGATTCAAAGAAGGTTAGGATACTTAAAAGTTGTTGCCAAATGTTAAAAATCTAAGTAGATGGTACAGTGTTGTCTTCCTTTAAATCTTTTCAGTTGACACCACTTGCTGACACAAGGATAAGAAAATTAAATAGATTATTCAGTGCCTTAAAAACTGGTTTCTGGATATTTTTAAGTTGTTCGTAATAATTTCAAGGCAAAACAGTGAAGGATAATACGAGGGACAGAGAAATTATCAATCCCTTGAAAAACATCTTTCTAAGGTAATTCAACTATGTGTATGTTCAGTTATATGTATATACTAAAAATTTGAAAAAATGCTCTCACTAAAAAAATTACTTTCATTTTGTATTAAGACAACCTAATGAAAATGTATAAGTCCTAGAAAAGAAAGGACCATGTTCTTCTACTGCATATGCTCAAAAAATACAGGAGGAAATAATGTGGGAACTGATGACATGCTCAAAAAAAACAGTAGGAAATAATGTGGGAACTGATTAGACTTAAGAACCCAACCAGAATTAGGTGCATGTAGATTCAAGATGGCAGTAGGAGAGGTGAAATGGAGAGCTCCTCCCCAAACCACAAACAGTACAAAACTATACTTAATAAATACAACTCACCTTCAGACAGCAACAAGAAAGAAGGTGGAACCAGACTGCATACAGACCTCAGGAACAGAGCAGACCTCAAGAAACAGGGTAACACACGAAAGCCTTAATCTGGCAGGACCCGAGCCCTTCCCCCACCCCAGCTCACCAGCAGGAGGAGGAGAAACAGAGCGCAGGAGGGGGTGAAGCCCTGGGACTGCTGGACACCTAGCCCTGGACATCTGCTTTGTGAGCAGAATCCTATATTGTGTGGTGCCCTGGGCGTTGGGGAGCTCGGACACGCAGAGTGCTTACGAAATTGACATTCTAGCTGTTTGTGGAGGAGGGGATCCACACCCTACCGCTCTGTGTCAGAGGAAAGGCAAGGAGTCTGAGAGGCTTCCTAGCAGCGAGAGGGCTGCTGAAGGGGCAGGGTTTGCACAGAGCTTGCTGTGCAGCAGAAGAGAGAGCTGGACAAGGTTGCCTGGGCATGCTCTGTCCAGCTGGTTGGGAACTTTGAGGACCTTAAGGGTTCCATCCCCCTGGCTACTTACTCAGTTCTGGGGACCCCCACTGGGACACACAGCCTGCTGTGCCTTCCTATTGGCCTGCCAGTATCAGCTCAAAACAGCAGCCACTGCCCTGGAATCAGGTCAGGCCCTGCGTACAACAGCTAGAGATGCAAAGCACAGAGGCTTACACTTGTGTGCTTGGCCCACTGCCTCTGACACTAGAAACAGGCCCCACAGATGGGAAGAAGGAAACAGATCTTTCCTCCGCCCAGGCACCAGATCCACTCCCCTACATCCCCCAACCTCACTCTAGGGGCTGAGCAGCTCCAGAGACTGAAGTTTCTGCACACTAGTGGGCACCACACTGAAATATGAAATGTCAAAAGAACATGGTTCAGACCAAAATCTCACAAACTCCAGAAAAAGGGCAAAATGAAACCGAACTAACAAATCTTCCGGAAAGAGAATTCAAAATAAAAATTATAAACATGCTTATGGAGGTACAGAAAAATATTCAAGACCTCAGGAATGAATTTAAGACAGAGATTCAATCATTAAGAAATTCCATATCTGAAATGCAACATACAAAGGAGGGATTTAAAAGCAGATTAGATGTAGTAGAAGAGATGGTAAATGGAATAGAAATTAGAGAAGAGGAATACAAACAAGCTGAGGCACAGAAAGAAAAAAGGATCTCTAAGAATGAAAGAATATTGAGAGAACTGTGTGAGCTATCCAAACGGAACAATATTTGCATTATAGGGGTACCAGAAGAAGAGAGAGAAAAAGAGGTAGAAAGTGTCACTGAGGAGGTAATTGCTGAAAACTTCCCCAATCTGGAGAAAGAGATAGTCTCTCAGGCCATGGAGGTGCACAGATCTCCCAACACAAGGGACCCAGGAAGACAACATCAAGACATATAATAATTAAAATGGCAAAGATCAAGGATAAAGACAGACATTTAAAAGAAGCTAGAGAAAGAAAAAAGATCACATACAAAGGAAAACCTATCAGGCTATCATCAGACTTCTCAACAGAAACCTTACAGGCCAGAAGAGAGTGGCATGATATATGTAATGCAATGAAGCAGAAGGGCCTTGAACCAAGAATACTTTACCCAGCAAGGTTATCATTTAAATTTGAAGGAGGGATTAAACAATTCACAGATAAGGAGAAGCTGAGATAATTTACCTCACACAAACCAGCACTACAGTGCATTTTGGAGGGACTCCTAAAGATGGAAGTACTCCTAAGGCTAAATCGATGTCACCCAAGGGATAGTCAAAGAGTACAGAATACAATTCATAACGCAAAAAGAATGGAGGAGGAAGAAAAAGGAGGGGAAAAAAAAGAACCTTTACATTGAGTTTGTAATAGTATACAAAATAAGTTAAATAAGACTGTTAGATAGTAAGGGAACTGCCCTTAAACCTTTGATAACCACTATCTAAAGCCTGCAATGTCAATAAGTACATACCTATTGATAATCACCCTAAATGTAAATGGTCTGAATGCACCAATCAAAAGACATAGAGTTACTGAATGGATTAAAAAACAAGACCTATCTATATACTGCCTAAAAGAAACTCACTTCAAACCCAAAGACATACACAGACTGAAAGTAAAGTGATGGAAAAAGATATTTCATGCAACTAATAGGGAGAAAAAAGCAGGAGTTGCAGTACTTGTATCAGACAAAATAGACTTCAAAACAAAGAAAGTCACAAGAGACAAAGAAGGACATTACATAATGAAAAAGGGGTCAGTCCAGCAAGAGGATATAACCATAAATATCTATGCACCCAACACAGGATCACCTACATATGTAAAACAAATACTAACAGAGTTAAAGGGGCAAATGGAATGCAATGCATTCATTTTAGGAGACTTCAACACACCACTCACTCCAAAGGACAGAGCAACCAGACAGAAAAGAAATAAAGAGACAGAGGCACCGAACAACATATTAGAACAGATGGACCTAACGGACATCTACACAACACTCCATCCAAAAGCAACAGGATACACATTCTCCTCAAGTGCACATGGAACATTTTCAAGAATAGATCATATCCTAGGCCACAAAAAGAACCTCAGTAAATTCAAAAAGATTGAAATGGTACCAACCAGCTCTTCAGATCACAAAGGTATGAAACTAGAAATAAATTACACAAAGAAAATGAAAAAGCCCACAAACACAAGGAGGCTTAATAACATGCTCCTAAATAATCAATGGATCAATGACCAAATAAAAACACAGATCAAGCAATATATGGAGACAAATAACAACAATAATTCAACACCACAAAAACTGGGATGCAGCGAAAGCTGTGCTAAGAGGGAAATATATTGCAATACAGGCCTACCTCAGGAAAGAAGAACAATCCCAAATAACAGTCTAAACTCACAATTAATGAAACTAGAAAAGGAAGAACAAATGAGGCCCAAAGTCAATAGAAGGAGGGACATAAAAAGATTAAAGCAGAAATAAATAAAATTGAGAAGAATAAAACAATAGAAAGAATCAATGAAAGCAGGAATTGGTTCTTCAGCAAAATAAACAAAATAGCTAAACCCCTAGCCAGACTTATCAAGAAAAAAAGAGTCTACACACATAAACAGAATCAGAAATGAGAAAGGAAAAATCACTATGGACACCACAGAAATACAAAGAATTATGAGAGAATACTCTGAAAAATTATATGGTAACAAACTGAATAACCCAGAAGAAATGGACAACTTTCTAGAAAAATACAACCTTCCAAGGCTGACCCAGGAAGAAACAGAAAATGTGAATAGACCAATTACCAGGAAAGAAATTGAATTGGTAATCACAAAATGACCTAAAAACAAAACTCCTGACCCAGGTAGTTTCACTGCTGAATTTTATCAAACATTTAGTGAAGACCTAATACCCATCCTCATTTAAGTTTTCCAAAAAGTAGAAGAGGAGGGAATGCTCCAAACTCATTGTATGAGGCCAACATCACTATAATACCAAAACCAGGCAAAGACACCACAAAAAAAGAAAATTACAGACCAATATCCCTGATAAACATAAGATGCAAAAATACTCAACAAAATATTAGCAAACCGAATTCAAAAATACATCAAAAAGGTCATCCATCATGAACAAGTGGGATTCATCCCAGGATGCAAGGATCGTACAACATTCAAAAATCCATCAACATCATCCACAACATCAACAAAAAAAAGGACAAAAACCACATGATCATTTCCATAGATGCTGAAAAAGCATTTGACAAAATTCAACATTCATTCATGATAAAAACTCTCAACAAAATGGGTATAGAGAATGGGTTGCTGGGGGGACCTGATGAAGGGGTAGTTTAATAACCATAATATTGCACATGTAATTGTAGGTTAATGATACTGAAATAAATTATTTTAATAAATAAATAAATAAAAAATAAAGGCCATTTATGACAAACCCACAGCCAACATTATACTTAACAGCAAGAAGCTGAAAACTCTTCTTTTAAGATCGGGAACAAGACAAGGATGCCCACCCTCCCCACTTTTAGTCAACATAGTACTGGAGGTCCTAGCCACGGCAATCAGACAACACAAAAAAATAAAAGGTATCCAGATCGGCAAGGAAGAACTCAAACTGTCCTTGTTTGCAGATGACATGATATTGTACATAAAAAACCCTAAAGAATCCACTCCAAAACTATTATCTAATATCTGAATACAGCAAAGTTGCGGGATACAAAATTAATACACAGAAATCTGTTGCATTCCTATACACTAATGATGAACTATCACAAAGAGAAATCAGAAAAACAATTCCATTCACTATTGCATCAAAAAGAAAAAAATACCTAGGAATAAACCTAACCAAGGAAGTAAAAGATATACTCTGAAAACTACAATATACTCATGAGAAAAATTAAAGAAGATACCAATAAATGGAAACACATCCCATGCTCATGGATAGGAAGATTTAATATTGTCAAAATGGCCATCTTGCCTATAGAAATCTACAGATTCAATGCAATCCCTATCAAAATACCAACAGTGTTCTTCAATGAACTAGAACAAATGGTTCCAAAATTCATATGGAACACAAAAGACCCCAAATAGCCAAAGCAATCCTGAGAAGGAAGAATAAAGCAGGAGGAATTTCACTCCCTGACTTCAAGCTCTACTACAAAGCAACAGTAATCAAGACAATTTGGTACTGGCACAAGAACAGATCCATAGACCAATGGAATAGATTCGAGAGCCCGGATATAAACCCAAGCACATATGGTCAATTAATATATGATAAAGGAGCCATGGATATATAATGGGGAAATGACAGCCTCTTCAACAGCTGGTGTTGGCAAAAATGGACAGCTACATGTAAGAGAATGAAACTGGATTACTGTCTAACCCCGTACACAAAATTAAACTCAAAATGGATCAAAGACCTGAATATAAGTCATGAAACCATAAAACTCTTAGAAAAAATATAGGCAAAAATCTCTTGGACATAAACATGAGCAACTTCTTCATGAACATGTTTCCCCGGGCAAGGGAAACAAAAGCAAAAATGAACGAATGGGACTATATCTAACTAAAAAGTTTCTGTACAACAAGGGATACCATCAGTAGAACAAAAAGACTTCCTACAGTATGGGAGAATATATTCATAAATGACATATCCAATTAGGGGTTGACATCCAAATTTTATAAAGAGCTCACGCACCTCAACAAACAAAATGCAAATAAACCAATTAAAAAATGGGCAGAGGAGCTGAACAGAGACTTCTCCAAAGAAGAAATTCAGGTGGCCAACACGCACATGGAAAGATGCTCCGCATCACTAGTCATCAGGGAAATGCAAATTAAAACCACAATGAGATATCACCTCACACCAGTTATCCAAAAGACAAACAACAAATGTTGGCGAGGATGTGTAGAAAGGGGAACCCTCCTACACTGCTGGTGGGAATGTAAATTAGTACAACCATTGTGGAAAGCAGTATGGAGATTCCTCAGAAAACTCAAAATAGAAATACCATTTGACCCAGGAATTCCACTCCTAGGAATTTACCCTAAGAATGCAGCAGCTCAGTTTGAAAAAGATATATGCACCCCCGTTTACCGCAGCACTATTTACAATAGCCAAGAAATGGAAGCAACCTAAGTGTCAGTCAGTAGATGAATGGATAAAGATGTGGTACATATACACAATGCAATATTATTCAGCCATAAGAAGAAAACAAATCCTACCATTTGCAACAATATGGATGGAGCTAGAGGGTATTATGCTCAGTGAAATAAGCCAGGCGGAGAAAGACAAGTATCAAATGATTTCACTCATATGTGGAGTATAAGAACAAAGATAAAAATGAAGGAACAAAACAGCAGCAGACTCACAGAAACCAAGAATGGACTAACAGGTACCAAAGGGAAAGGGACTGGGGAAGATGGGTGGGAAGGGAGGGATAAGGGGGAAAAGGGCTATTACAATTAGCACACATAATGTAGTGGGTGTGGGGATATGGGGAAGGCAGTATAACACAACAACGAGTAGTGATTCTATAACATCCTTCTACGCTGACGGACAGTGACTGCAATGGGGTATGTGGTGGAGACTTGATAATAGGAGGGGTCTAGTAACCATAATGTTGCTCATGTAATTGTATATTAATAATAGAAAAATAAAATTAATTAATTAATTAATTAATTAATTAATTGGGAAAAAAAGAACCCAACCAAACACTGACTTTCATAATAAACTAAAGTCTTTTGCTTTTTAAATATATTCTTAGAACATGTCTCTGGTAGCTAGTAAATAAAATCGTATTGATACTTCAGGATTTTTTAATCAAACAAATTTTTAAATTTCATATTGTGACCAACAAAGTAATTACGTCTTATCCTAAAGTCAGGTAAGGAACAGAATGATTGAAAACATCATTGTTAAAAAAGGATAAATATATTTGGGGGTAGATAATTATTTTTGTCTCTGTGCATGAGAGCTTTCTAATTTCTACCCTGAATATGTTTCTATTTTATTTACACACACCAGACACCAACCCATACTTTTCTTCAGTGTTCTATTAAAATGGGAAGAAAGCAAAAAGCATTCATATAAGAGTTTTAAATAAGAGTCAAGTGCCACAACTTTGTACAGACTGCTTAACCTGAGAAGAGAACAAAAACTATCACCAAATTGTTATTAAAAAACACAGAACGAATTCAGATTTTTTTCTCTACCTATGTATATAATAACTTTGACTCCTTTGCATTTCAAAGGAATTCAGCTTTTGTGGGAAGTGTAGAAATGAGTGATAAACCCAGTAACAATTCCATTTGTAACAGCAGTACAGCACTGATTGTCTTTATAGACTCAATACATTCCAGGGCAGAGCTTCTGAAACTTTACTACACATTCTAATAGTGTGACATCTTGTTAAAATGCAAGTTCTTATTCCACGGTAGTGGGTGGGGCCAGAGAATTCTGCATGTCTAATAGGATCTCAGGGATACTGCTGAACTGTGAACCACACTCTGGGCAGCAAGGTTCTAGAAACGTCTCCCCTAAGACAACTGCTCAAGTGTTCAAGTAAATTTAAACTGTCTTCTTTCTGAATGTGAACATTATGATATGGCAATTTTTGTGCCAGAATGGGAGCTATCAATCTCAGATTCACTTTAAGTGAGCCTGGAAACAGGCAAATGGTAAGAATTCTAGGTCAGCTATCTGGTGCTCCAAATACAAAAGATCACCCATCCTATGGTGAATCTCAGCACACAGATGTCTCAAACAGAGATGCCAGTGCTCATTTTGTCATGTGAGTAAATATTTTTGCTGCCAAAAGGAAATATGCAGACAGAGGACAGACTTGCCAAAGAAATTAGGGCTTCAGTAATTAGGTAACCACAAGCCACTACTCATCTTGCATCAGTTGGAGATGAATGGGAACACTTGCAAAAGTATTTCACCATTAGCCTGTTTTGTGAAAGAAAGCCACATGTGGGGAAAAACAGGAATTTTTAAATTCCTTTATTACCCAATACAATTATGTGTTTCAGCCTAAACGAATGCTGGCACCGTTCAGCAGGATTCCTTCATTCCGCAAGGGTAAAATGAGAAGCAGAACAAATAGACTGTCTATGTTAGCCTTTCCCTGTGTATCTAAGAGAGACATTTCTGTTTGCAAAATGGTATTAAAACCCACCTGCCTGATACAGTTCTGATTCACTATTGTCTCTAAAATGGTAGCTAAAAGAAAAACAAACCTCAGCCCCCAAACCACATCAATACCTGCCTCCTCTTGAAAGCACCATTCTTTCATGTTCAGCTCCCACAGTGGCCTTTTCATCACCTTGCTGGTTCCAAATTTTATTTTTCCTTCATAGTACCATAATGTTAAAAAACAAACAAAACATTCACACAAAGACTTATATGTATACATAATGGGAACATACAAACCAAAAAGCCGTCTCAGTTCATATTCAAATAACTCCTCTGGGAGATAATCCTTAATTTGTAATAAGAAAACACGTTCTAGAATATGGTGAGACTAGAACACAAAGTAAAGCATAAATATGTCGTGTGACAATTGTTTTTTTTCCTGCAAAATGAAGAAGTGTGAAGCAAAATTTCCAATCAACCTCAAACACATACCATCTGGATGCCAAAAGAAAATGGTGCTTCCCATGTGATAATGGTTCAGAGGACCTTAATGTAGGAACTTTCCACATCATTAAGAATCACAGAGCATAACTGGTCACTCCTTAGTAAAAATCTCCTTTAGATGCCTGCTAACCATTTGATTAACATTAAGATCATTGTCCTGACTGTCTTTCATGGCAAGGGGGGAAAAGGCAGGGATGAGGGTTTAGCAAAATCCCTTCCAACTACTCTCCTCTAACCACTCAAACCAGTACACCCAGATACAGTCACCAAGGCTTTTCCTTTTTCCAACTGGCATAAATGGTGCTTCTTTCTCGCCTTGCGTCCATCTTAATTAATTCCCTATACAGCCCAAAGTAGTGAGGTGGTCCTTCCCAAGGCCTTACTTCTTTGTGACAAATATAGCTGCTTATACCAAGAATCTTCAAGGTTAACACTACAAGAAAAGAAATCATTGAAAATATGAGAAGGGGCAGAAATAGGATCAATTATTTGCTCTGGGTAAGCAATGACAAATTTAGGTATGTGGCCCCATTCAAAAAAAATAACTACATTTTCCCTCAATATCTTAGAATTTTGACACTTTACAAAATACAACCAAAATCTCTCTACCACCTGTTAACTTAAAGCCCAACTCAGGGGATATATATTAAATATAGGTCAAAAAGCTATTTTAAAAAATTCCTTATAAGTCATATGTACAAATATGCAGTTTTATAGTCACATATTAGCACCATGCATAAGAGTGCAAATGAACAAGGAAGTCAGCAAAAAATTATTTAAATACAAATATAATTCGATTCTTTTTGAGTTAATAGAAGGCAACTATGATCTATTTAAGTCTAAATATTAACATTTTCAAATATATTTTAAAAGACAAATGTAGACTTCTCTACCTATTAAAAACTAGCATTGTATTTTCCAAAAGATTTTTTACGATAGTATTTACCTTTATAAATTGCAATTTATAAATTTATGTAATATACATCTGAAACTCTGTGAAGACTGAATTTCAGACAGTGATTCTTCACCAGAAGAATGCTAATAGCAGCTAACACTTATGGAGAATGTCCAGGTACTGGGCAAGCAGTAACAAACACAACTTTTTTCATTTAATCTTCACTAAGACCTGATGAGTGAGCATATTTTGACCCCATTTAACAGATGAAAATCCCCTCAGATAGAAAGAACTCAGCCAAGGTCTGACACCAATCTCTAAATTTATTAATTCTCTTACATATTTTTAAATTAATTCTTTAAAGACAACTCAATTTACTAAAGCAACACAGATTACAAATTTTCTAGTAAATATAATTTCCTTAAATATGCAGCTATTCTTGCAACCTGAATAAACACCATAGCTTGCAGCTCTTTGAAACATTATGAATAAATTTTGTCAAAAGTATTATGCTAAGATAATTTTTGAGTATAATTAATCTTTAATTCTATGAATGATAGCTTCACTCATTTACTGAAACAAGCTATTTAAATAATAATGAATGACATGAGTGACACACAGAGCACTTACTGTACCCACTACCCTGAACATTATGAGTACTGGGACAAAATTTATGAACAAGGCAGAGAATAGAACAGTACCCTCAGGGAACTTCAAAGTGTTTTTTGGAGGATTTTGTTTCCATTGAGGAATACTTGAGAAATTTAGAAATTCACTCTCAACATTTTAAGAGTTGTGCTATGAAGTGCTGACCCAGAGGTGATTGGGAAGACCCCAGTTCCCCATCATGACCATCGGACCAACTTCTCTAGGATGAAAGGCCCTCAATGGAGAAACCTAAGCAACCTTTTAAGCAGGTTACCATTTCCCAAACTCTCCCCAAAACACAAATAAGAGCTATGGTTTGGTTTCAAAGGACTTCCTGGCTGTGACTCAGGCTGCTAAAAAGTCAGAATAAAAAGAAAGTCAAGACCTCAACCAAGCAAGGCAGTAATGACAGGAGTCGCTGTCAATAAACTTAAAAGCAAGATTTGCCACAGATAAACTACGATACAGCTAATTCACTCAGGAAAACAGAGAGCTGGCTCTTTCTGTATGTTTTACACCATAATATATTCACCAAGAAAAATAATATTCTTCCAAGGAACATCTTAATGACACAGGAAATTGTCTATGCCTGATAAGGTCACTGCTTTCAGAGGTAAAATTTCTTGGGACTAAATTGGCTCAGAAGGACACCACGATATACATTCTAGAGCTGAATTTAAAAAAATAAAAGAAGTCCATTTTCCAAGAATGAAAAGCACACCTAACATTGTGAGCACTCAGGGTCTAGTCATGGTTCTGCCTGCAGCTATGTGACCTTGAAATCTTGAGTAAGTCACCGTGTATAGAGGCCAGTTTTTACACTGGTGAAAAGGAACTGATCAGGCAAGTTCAGTAGTTCTCAAATCCTTCTCCCATGGAACACTAGTATTACACAAATTAAAACTGTGGTCTTCCGTAGCTAAAATCAAATAATAGACATCTGTTGGTAAACTTCTTTCCCATAATTTTTTTCTTGTACTTCTGGGCCTTGAAACCAGTTGTCTGCTATGAGCAAGCAGAAACTGATTGCTAACAGGAAAGAGTAAATTTGTTTTTGTGTTTGCCAATTTCTTTTTTTTTTAATATAATTTATTTTGGTATCATTAATCTACAATTACATGTGCAATATTATGGTTATTAAACTACCCCTTCATCAGGTCCCCCCACCAACCCCATTCATGCATTCAGGGTTAGAATTCTAAGCTGCAGACGTAAAATTGTTATATTTATTGCTAGTAAAATTATTCCTGGTTCAAATGATAGAATCAAAAATACCAGGTTTTCATGTTCCACCACACACACACAAAATTCTCCTGGTGCTATATGACCAGATTTAATTATTGACATCTAAAAAGTGGCCCTGGGTAGAGAGGAGA